>CM067372.1:29279167-29321667 GCA_034401795.1 Chaetoderma sp. LZ-2023a | reverse complement strand
GCGAATGATGTTTTATTTCACTAGTGTAAATTTACACTAGATGTTGACATCAGAGTGTCTGTTACTAAATCAAAGACATGACGAAACATTCTGACATAGTCCATACATCAGTTTGCTGGAAGACTGATTTACCTACAGTTTTTGGCGATACACGATACTTCAAGACTAGAGAGGATATAGAGTTGCATCGCGGGCAAGTGAACCTTTCTTTTCAAACATCTAGGGTACGGATATCTTCAAGACCGTAAGATTGTGATGACAGTTGTTATCATATGATCATAAGATCATACATAGCAATCGCATTTCCATACATGCTGCCATAAAGTCAAGAGATTATCCAATGGTCCATATCCATCCCAGGTTCGATAGTGGTGTACATGGACTAGATCGAGTAGGGGTCATTTTCAACTTGGATGAAGGGGATGTACCAGGATCTCACCTTCCATTAGTTAAGAGCATTTATGATTTCTGAAGTGAACTGTTTATATTTTTTTAGGATTGATATAAGTGACATAGGATTGAAAAATCGATTTGATGTGATGGATATCAAAACACAAAGAAAGAACCGAGATTGGAGCAGCCAGGATCACTCCAATATGAATTTATTATGGTCGTTTCGATCTAGAGGTGACTTCGTCAGTATAAGGTTCTTGTGTTCGTTCAAATTAGTTTACAAATGTTCAACGTAAGATAACATCGATAGAGAAATTCAGCAGTTATAGATTCTGAAACCCTGGTTCAATAGAACCATTTATCTCCATATAATACATTACTTATAACAGTTATTTCAATCGTGTAGTGCTGTTTTAATTAAATTAAAAATCGCAGAGAGCAAGCAAGAATGAACGAATATTAATTTTTCAAATCTGTCTTTGTTTACTTCTTCTTAATTACGCCCATCTTTTGAATCAATAGGTTAAAGTTCAAACGCTAATGCAAATCACTCTTCCATACATAGAGCCAAGATAAGGAAGTGTTGGAATTTACATCAAATCGATCCTATCAGCTTTCCTTCGAATAAAAGTGTCAACCATTCACAATGGAAATCATTTAGCTAACCTAGCCATCTATTCTATCATTTCCATTTCGGGTTAAGCGTTTTGGCAATAAAATATCCGGTTATCATTTGATTAATGATGTCATAATCATTACTGAAGGTTTATTTTTTTGATAAAACATATCGGTGTTTCGCATCGTACAGTAATCTGATCCACGCCACACGATAGCTAACTCCCTTACACGATGAACTGATAAACAAGACAGATGACATGGATGGAACGTCTGCTCGGATAACAACGCCTAGAAGCAGATTGTATGTCTAACAACATGCAGGAGAACAATGTTGCTTCACGAGTGTCCGGTGACTGATGACCGGACGGACACATCTGATAATATCAGCTGAGCCGTGCCACATTGTAAGAATGACATATTTCCCATAAATGTCTAAGACCTTTGAGCCAATTCTTCTTAAATTTGCGCTGTTCAACCGATTGTTGCACTGCTGCCTTAATCCGGAGGATCTGAAGATAATGCTGTACGCCTACCCTCAGCATAGCAACACTGACGTTTAACGGCTACAGTTTAATATGTGCTTCAATAGCTATGAAACCTCCGCATAGTTTCATGCCAACCATACATGTAAGCCGTTATCTATCAGGGCTAATTGTGTGCAGCCACTTTTCGGAGTAAGAAATGAATAACATATGTGCATACTATTATTATTATTATTTTTATTATTATTATTATTATTATTATTATTATTATTATTATTATTATTCAGTAATATTAGCGTATGTGGATGTTTGTTCTGTCATATACTACCAAAAGAATAAATTATGCAGGTGGTAGCATTCTATCATCTTTTTTATCAGTGTTATTTATTTACAGAAATCCTAGCTTGACGGAATGGGTTTTTCGTTTTATGCTGACACCTGCTCATCTGTAGTAATCTTCTCACCTGGTCTTTCCAATCTATTAGTTGTACAGTTCTTCTTCCTATCCCGTAGGCCTTTTCATGTGTTACCTGTACACGCAGTGAAGATAACACGTGCACACATTTTGTTTTAAAATATAGCTTCAATGTGACCGCTTAACGATTTCTCATGTGCCAAGTACGCATTCGGGTAGCAGATTGGACGGCATTTGTTGCGAAGCTCTGTTGAAATCATATGTTCTCTTCCTTAAGCCAGTCTCAAATAACTATACGCATATGTTACAGCATCCATACATATATATATATATATATATATATATATATATATATATATATATATATATATATATATATATATATATATATATATATATATATATATGTATACCAATATATGATACTGCAACATATGTGTATATGTATGCATGCCAGAGTATAGATATGGAATGTGGGTGGAGGGTAGCTAACAATGAGTGGGGCTTACCTAGATATGTATCCTCCTATTTGATCGATTCTTTAACTGTATACATTCAAATTGGTAACATCTCAAGCCTATTCAAACTGCCCTCTGAACCCTAGCACGATTGCCATTTGTCACAGGTATTAACATGTCTACCTGTCCTACACACCCGCCATCATTAGACTCCAATATGTGTAGTTTATATCAAGTCCCTTGTATTTTAACACGTTCTACATAGCTATGCATACTGAGCATTAGATGGTCCTTCAAGACAATGTTAAACTATGGCTGCCATAGTAGTAGAACATCGCATGCTTGTTGATTATGGGTTTTATATTTTACCTGTAGCAGACCTACATACAAAGTTTAAATCCACATTTAAATAAATAAATAATAAGATTCCTAAATAGTATGTGGAATATTTCTGTAGTATATGTGTTTTCCAGAAATTCATAATGGTGTTCCGGACTTCCGATCTTACTCGTATGTCGGTTACCATATATGGAAACATAAGATCAACATATTGAAGATCAAAACAAATACAATTAGAAGGCTACTGCGCGTGCTTTGGATTGATGCCTAAATGGATACGAAAGCTTCTCCTAAGATGGTTCTCACATGGAAACTAAAAACCATGAAGGTTGGAAACAAACCTGGATTGGAACAATGCCAGGTGAGCTACATGCGATTGAATGTTCGTAAAATATTTCACCAGTAACAGCTTTGTTCATGGTTCAGGAGGAGAGGTATCTGTTCGTGGTTTTATGTCCTAGCTAGTGCAAAATAAAATTTTGGGAGATGTTATCTTTATATATGTGTAATTCTTTGACATTGTCGATTGTGTTGCTAATATTAAAAGGGGTGAACACAGCTTACATTGGTTGCTTCTATATATATGTATTCATCTAATGGTGATGTGGAAATTACCTGCCTCTCTGTGTTCATCTATTTATACGAGTATATATGATTACTGTATTCTGCGGCTGTAGTAGTAGAAACATCCTACAGCTGCAATCAGTCCTTCTTCGATTTTGCTCACAGTGTCCTGACCTCAGCCAAAATCCTTAGCTTCCTCAGGTCCATTCTTGACTTGAGTGTGCCTAATCCTGCTTTCTTGAGGTCACCTCGTAGTACGCTTAGCCGATTTAACCAATGGCGTCCTCTCCTGGCTCTGTATTTGCTGGTTCCGAGTAGGGCGAATTACAATGCACTCTGTGCTGGTGTGTCTTTCTGCATCCTTTGCACATGGCCAAACATGGAACATCTTTGCTGGGCAACTTTTACAGACAACGGTGGCGTATTACACATCTTGTATAATGCATCGTTGGAAATTGTGCTCTCTGGGCATCGGTGTCCAGTGATAGTGCATAGGTGTTTGCGGCGGCAGGTGTCAAGTTTGTCTAGAGCTGCCTTTGGAGCTGCCCAGATGTTACAGTTATACATCATCAAGGATGCGCAGGTTGCATTGTATAAACGTAGTCTTTTTACCAAGGGTATCCCTGATCTACGAACCCATAGCTTCCAGAAGGACTGGAAAGCTGTGCTCCCCACGGTGCAGCATGCAGCAATGCCAGCAGTACTGCAAATCAGTGAGCCCAGGATTTTACCCTTCCTCCATGGTTCGCCGCCACGGAGTGGATCGTCATTTTCTTTAATTTCATGCTTTGTAGATAGGTATATGTGGGCGAACTCTGTTTTGGATTCATTCATAAAGAGATTCTCAATTTTTAATTTGCTTGCAGCTATTGGGAGAAGTTCATCAAGAGGTTTATTTTCCTCATCTATAAAGTCCACATCGTAGGCATATTCAATCTCTAGCGGTATGCCCAGTATTCAAACCAGGGGTGGGGGTTGGTCTTGTGGAGTTTTCCCGCACGGATTTCAATGCAGCAGCCAGGTGACAGGTGAAGAGCACAGGGGATAGACCATCTCCCTCTGGGGGGCCGATTGAGGTCTCAAACGCTACAGACCTCACTGACTTGACTCATACTCTCAGCGTGGTGTCTGCAAGCAGTAGTCTCACTAGTCGTAGCTCATATTCATTGCAACTGGCCTGGCGTAGTACATTTAGGATCTTTGAGCGCTTAATTGTGTCGAAGGCTCGTGACATGTCAATGTCCATTTTGTGGAAATCCCAGTGTTTGGACATGTCTACCATCACAAGCATGCGTTGAGCCCATACAATGTCTGCGCAGCGGCGTCAGCATTTGAAGCCACTGACATGATCCGGTGAAGTCGTCGATCTTTTCTCGGATGCGGCATAGAGTACCATTGGATAGGACATTCTGTATGCTGTTAAGTAGCACAATGGGCCGCAGATTGGCTGGGGATGGGGGTGGGTGGGGGGGGCAAGTGGCTTCTTGGGCTTGGGTAGCGCGATAATGATGCCTTGGCCCACAGCTTCGATGGGAATGGGAATGTGGTGCATAAAAGCTCCCCGAGGGCCTTTATGTTTGACGTTTGAGTGTCAGTGTCGCTGATGAGCTTGGGTAACTTGTATGTAACTCTACTCTCTTGCCTGGCATGGCGTTTATACATTAGGTAGAACTGGTTCATATGGAGGCGTGTAATGACTGGCTTATGGTCAGAATTGAGGTTTGTGCCTCCATAGGAACGAGCATCCCAAAGTAGGGGTTTTGCTGCTGTCTTGCATAGTATGAAATCTATTTGTTTGAAGACAGGTTTTGTAGCTTTAGACCCTTTTGGGCCTTTGCGATCAGCAATGTAATGTATCCAGTCCATGTTGTCTGGTGGTGGCATAGGTGTTTGAAAGCCGTATGTGTGGCAAATAGGCCATTAGAACTAAGGAATGCCACCAGTGCATCTCCATTGTTGTTGCGTGTGCCCTCTCCATACGATCCCATGCATGAGCCAAGCCCTGAACTTTTGTCCGCAATGCCGAGTTTACCCAGCTTGGAATTGAAATCGCCACACACGAACAGTTGCCATCTAGCTGGGATAGTAATGGCGGAGCTCAGTTCTGCATAGAAGGAATCTATTATTGCTGGATTCTCTTTGGCCCTTTCTGTAGTTGGCCCATATGCATTGACTATGCGACATTTAGTGGTGGTGCGCTTTCACGTTGGTATAGCCAGGTCGATAAATGAAACGCGATCACTGACATATCCTAAACTAATGACATCATCCAATACCCTTGGTCCGATTACGAAGCCTAATCCACGGTAAGTGGCCTGTTTTTGCGCCATGAGTACTAGCTTATGGCCTGTCTGAAGCTGCTGCTCTGAGTGTTTAGCTACGTTAGTCTCTTGAATGCATGTGATATCGATTATATAGTGTTCACAGTCTGCACCTAAGGTTTGCCTCTTTGATGTTGCAGTCAGACCACGTACAGTCCACATAGCTATGGTAAGCTCCTGGGAAGATTGCGTTGTCTGAGGATGTCGAGCACAGTTTCTTGTTAGAAGGTTAGACATAGTCAGAGCTGCCTCTGTATGCGGATGTCAGCCCGCAATCCTTGATGACTTAGTTTCCCAACAAAGTTGGTACTTACGGAGGAGACCGGCGTGGAGGTGTCATCATTCTCCCTCTTTATACGAGTAATTTACATTATAGAATAATTTTAAATAAGTATATGGCTGGAAGTTTACTTGACAAACAGGTATTTCCGAACTATTAAGACACATATTTGATGAGAAATATAACAACAAGATGTCTGTCTATTTTAAAGAACGAATGTTTTAAACACTGTATGGTGTAACTTAACTATAATATGGTTGAACATTAAAACCTAATTACTGTCATCAGCATCTACGTATGTGTAGCTTATCTGAACTCTCGTCACCGGTGAAGATGACATACTGCATCAGTGCCATTGTGACTCTGCTTCTAGTCAAGACGGTTCCCCGAGGCTGACTACTCCATTACTCAGATTGTCAGCATTTTGTTGTCACATCTTCAATAGCTAGATGTCTACTAGATTAAGTTTCCTTTCTTCGTTTGGTATTAGTGAACATTCATGCTTAAATCCGGATTGCTTCCAGCTTAGCATTTCGATGATGAAGCCGACCACAACTTATCTCTGCAGTGGTCTTGAGGAATGTACATTTGCAGGTCAACCAAGGATTGTGACTGGCGATTTGCCACCGGGATGATTGCCGCGATGGCTAAGCCCCTATCATTCCAGTGCTAAATGTTCGCGAATCTTTTACTCTTGACTTGCAAATAGACATTCATGGACCGTCAACAAGCAAATATCCTGGCTTTCTGACCTAATTTAGCTATTACAGTGTTAGTGTTAATCTGCTTGAATCATAATGAGTACGCCTGCCTGAAGCTGACACATGCTATGTGTCACAATATTGCTTTCTCATGCCGCTAGCTGATGAATATAGTGGGAGTGTTAACGAGAATTTCGCTTACGATAGGAGTTAATCATATCGAGATATCTCTTTTACCAACATAAATCGGTAGATGTTGGTGTGACATGCGATTGTTGTCTCTGGTTCTATTTTATGCTGCTTTAATATGTGTGGGGCAAATAGAGCAGGAATTGCCGGGTGACACCCAGTCATCCCTGAGCAATTTCGTTTTATTATTGACTTTCTCACTTTTGTGGCGGAAATTGTAGAAATAATCAAATTAAGAAGTACTCTGTAGAGATCATGTGACCATTGAGTACGCGCGTGCGTGCGCACGCGCGCGCGTGTGTCTGTGTGCGTGCGTGCGTGCGTGCGTGTGTGTGCAAAACAGGTAACGTCTGGAATTGGTCGAGGGTCACAAGGTCTCGCCCGAGCTAATTTTTAATCTCTGAACAAACTCTTAATAGTTCAGCTGAAAGAATCCATAGACAACAAATCCACGTTTAACACAAACCCTGGACTTATCTGAAAGACTAATAAGTTAATGCTTCATAATGACTCCAAAGGCCGGTGTCCGCTATTGACAGTATTAAGTGATCCGATCTGACACTCAAGTATATGCCATCATATGTATACGGAATCATGATGACGTATTATTACTTCGCAATGATGTTCTAAACGTTCGTCAAGTGTACGAATTGTATGTCTTGGAGGGATTTAATTTAATAAACATTATGTTGGATGTTTGAATATAATTTGACTGGGAGCTGTTGCAGCAGCCCCTTCCACCTGTCAAGTTAGGTTAAACCATTCAACACCTTTGAGCGCAGATCTTCAACTATTATTTGATATGGCTGTATCAACATAGAGGTTAAGCGTACATTCCATTGTAACCATTGTTATTGTGTTCAAATTTAATATCGCGATTTGTAGTAAAATTTCCTACATCAAACAGAACATTACAGAAATTGAGCGTATGTCCGTATGGAAGATAGCCAGCGTGATGGATGTTGCTGCCTAGGATCGGCAGATATTGCTTTAAGCGTACACGCCTTAAATTAGCATTAGGGCCTAAGCCATGGCCATTGTATTAATACTGTGTATGTGATTTCGTAATGCATCGTTCCATTAGTAGGTAGTTGCTATGATCAGTGGCTAGTTGCATAATAAACTGCCTCATAGCTACAATGAGTGAGTTCTTGCTCAATACCCTGCCTTATTGACCTAATGACGAGTCGGTGGTTACATAATGCATTGCGCTTCTTACTAAGATCACGACGTCTCAGAGCAATCAGTCCTGTGAAGGCGAAATGCGCATATCCAATATCAAGATAAACGTCTATCATATATAAGGACTTCGGAATGTAGTTGAGACATATGTTGGTCGATATTAAACGTGGAGGTTTGTCAACCAGACTGATACACTTTGAATGATATCCCCATGGCCTAAATCGTGTTAGCGATTCTAGTCTCGTTGGATGGAGAAGACGTATAGGACATATTGACCCATTGTAAGACAAAAAGATTCATTAGGCAGTTTTCCGGAAGATGCCGGGTAAACACATCAGCACGGCCTCTCAAACACATACTATTATCTGTGTCACATGGTTTAATTCATTAATACCTGAATTTGGTTTAGAAAATTAAATATTTGCTTATTGATTGCCCATATACCATTTTATATTATCGAGCCAGTCATTCCAGTGGTAAATTTACAAATATTTCGCCATGAATGTGTTCATACTTGGCACAGTAACATATAAGCCGCCATTTACAGAACAAACATATCTGAGCAGAGCCCAGAGATAATGTTTTGTGTCATGCACCAAGTCTTCCCTAGTAAATGTTTGAAATATTGCTCTCCTTATATCTGATGCGGGTCTTGTTCAATTCCCTTATATTTTGTTTACCTGCACCATGACAAAAAATGTTTAGGTCACTCATTCAATTACAATTTTTACAACAGTTTTCGCAAATAAGCACAACGCTGTATATTTACACGATTTCTCAATAAGTAACGTCGTAAATCTGCTCCGATCGATCCTTTGCATGCTTGGTTTATCTGTTTTATAAACACATTCTATACACAGATCACGCACTACCCTAGAGATTGCAAATATTTCAAACTGTTCAGCATGTATTATATGTGTTCTACAAACCAATTCCTCCATAGTAATTGTGTGCGAACTTGATTTTCATATAGCTTACGGAATGACTTTTTTAACGAAACAATGATCTCACAATAGCATCATGTTATTGCAAGAGTCAAATGAATAATCATAGGAAATACGACCAAGGATAATAGGAAAATACCTTCGAAGCAGTAGGTGTATACTCCTAGGTAAATCGCGGGATTCAATACCCGAATAAGACGACGGCATTAGTCCTGCGCCATGAAGATTATAGCATGTTTTCATGTGGTGAATATCAATAACTTTGGATGTCATCTAAAAAGGCAGTGTCATGGATAAGGTATTGTCACATAGTCTTTCCAGGACAGCTGATGTTAATCGTTTTGTCAGGTTCTACTCCAAATTAAAAATCAGTTGAGACAGGAGGAATGCGCGTGCTATGCGTGCGAACTTGGATAGAGTGTAAACTATGGCTTTACGTCGCGTCTCGATATCGCCATGGAAATAAGATACAATGCAGGGATCACCTGATCTTAAAGTTTTTGACGTCATAATCAGAATAAGTCATTTGCTAGCTGACGTCACAATCTAACGACAGAGGTCTGACAAGAAAATGGGAAAGGGTAGTAAAGGTCTGAGTTGTATGTCTTTGATGGATTTACAATTTAATAAACATTCTGTTGAGAAATAATTTGACTGGAAACTGTTAGTGTTATAGCGGATAGATGTCCCAGTCAAATTATTTTGAAAATATTCCACCTCTTACCTGTATAGTTACCTTGCAGTTGAGATGCTGTGAATACAGGGTTCTGAGCTTTAAAATCGGTTCAACCATGCCTATAAAGGGAGAGGAAATTATCTAGCGAGACATACGACCTGAAAAAGTATATTCCAACCAGTTTTATTTAACATACAAAGTGAAGCAATTTTCGGCGATATCAAAAGTCTTGATGACGATTACGACGGCGACGACGACGACGACGACGACGACGACGACGACGACGACGACGACGATGACATAGACGAGGCTGGGGGTAGGAGTAGGAGGATGGTGATGATAATGGTGATGATGATGAATGATGATGATGATGATGATGGTGGTGGTGGTTGTGATGATGGTGGTGGTGTTTGTAGTGGTGGCGGCGGCGGCGATGGCGGCGATGGAGGCGGTAGCGGTGGTGGCGGCGGTGGCGGCGGTGGCGGCGGTGGCGGCGGTGGCGGCGGTGGCGGCGGTAGTGGATGCGATGGTGGGGTGGACGATGATGATGATGATGATGATGATGATGATAATGAAAAGAGTGATGATGATTAGGAGGAGGAGGAGGAGGAGGAGGAGGGGGAAGAGGAGGAGGGGAGGATGAAGAGGAGGAGGAGTTTGAGGAAGAAGAGGTGCAAGTGGGAAAGGATGAGGAGCAGGACGAGGACGAGGACGATGACGATTATGATGATGTACATTTCTCAGCTGCTGCAATAGTTTGAATAGCTGCAATCGGTCCTCTGTCTTTGGCCAGTCTTCATATCCTCAATCAAAGCCCTTAGCTCTCGCAGGTTCTTCTTGCCTCTCTGTGCATTCAGCCTTGCTCTTTCAAAACCGTACGTGACACGTAGAGCATATTTGTGCAGTGGAGTCACTGGGCTTTGTACGTATTGCCTCCTGACAAACATGTGCCAAGGCCTTCTGTGCATATGTGTCTACTGGCATTAACGGAACATGACCAACCATAGATCAGCTTTGCTGGTCCACCCTCACTGGCAATGGGATAACGTCCTAGTATGACAAAGGCTCTTGTTTAGATTTCACTTTTGATCTTGTCAAATAATCCAGACACCTAACAGACGCAAAACGATATATCGTTCCTAAATGGATTAACTGTGGCTGCTGTCTGGATTTAATGCAATGTACGACACTCTAAGGCATTCAGTTGGGTATCGCGGACGTTACACAGATGAAAGAAACGTAATGTCCTCGTGGCGCACTAAGGAGGGTGTGATTAACACTGGATATGAGATATGTGCTAGACAGATTACGTGTACATGGATGCCTACTTTGGCTAATGGTAATTGTTGTAGATGCGTTACCAGCATCTGACGCACTAACATCTCCATAGCTATACTCAGCGTACTGTACTCTAAATCGACACATCTATTTTGATTCCCACACACAAGCAATTCGACAACGGAGGACTGGTTCGCAATAATACCGCTCATTTCAATACCCGGTACTGTTATAGTACGGTCTGATCAGTGCAATAACGACAAAGCACGTGTTGACAGGGAAACACCAACCACCTACAGAGCTCCACACACACCAGAACACAATGGACCATGTTATGTGCTGTATATACTTTGGAAGTCCCACAATTCACCAGTGTGATATTGACCACGAATTAAAAGGTCGAGTAGGGAATAAGTAAAGCATCAGCGGCCATCTTCCAATTACGCTAAATCTTGAACAGCGAGAAATCCGCTCCAAATTGAAGCAGCAATTCTACGTCTCCAACGCCTGGTATACTGGTGAGAAAGGTAGCAGCTCAAATCAGATTAAAGGGGCAGACGGAATACATACCAAACACAGTACCTCTGAATGATCCTGGGCATACAGTGCTCTGACTTCCTCTTTAACAACGAGGATAGCAGGAGGTCTAACGAGACTCGAAATATCGCTTATGCTGGCTTGGTCGCAATATACAGGCTTCCTCGAGAAAGATTTGACTACCAGGTGTTATGGTGGCAACCAGCTGGACAGAGAAAACGATGGCGTACTAAAATGAACTAGTGGAAAAACCTTGTCCATGATCTCCAGCTAGATAACAGAAGATGCAGTGGCGTGAGAAATGCCGGTTGCTGACAGAGCCGAGTGGAACGCTGTTATTGGGCTTGAGACATGAGAATGTCTAAGTCTATGTAAGTAAGCTTAGTCTTCGATTGTATTATTATTTATCTACCAAGTTACCTGTATATGTGGTAGTAGACATAGCACTTATATACGTGTCCATGGATACGACTAGATAACCGTATAGCTGCGTAACTCATTCAATTCCAATTTCTAAGCAAACATAAGCACTGTAAATCGCACACAAGTGATTACTTGCCAATGGAATCAAAATATGATAGCTTATTGAGAGAGGTGGAATGAACTGAAGATCGCCAGTAGTATATAAATTAAGGCTGTTAGAACAGAAGACTGTCAGAACAGAGGATCGCCGATCGGCGACTACAAGGCTGTCAGAACAGAGGCATGATAATATTGTAGCAGCTCGTCCGAACACCCATTTAGAGAGACACATCCTTAGTGGTATACCAATCACCTGTTATCAACCACACATTACATACAGACAGAGGCGTGATAACGTTGCAGCAAACAAAAAAACAAAAAACAAAAAAAATAACAAATTACTAAAAACCTACAAAAGCTCCCGTATCCCACTGACCGGGAGAACCTCCCGCGGCCCCCCCCCCCCCCCCCCCGCATTATCGCCGGCCTTTCTCTCTCTCTCTCTCTCTCTCTCTCTCTCTCTTCTCTCTTTTCCTGCGGAAGTTTTTATGTGGTTCCCGTTGCTCCTATTTCTGTCATTGTACCACTACACTAGTGCGAACCTTTTTTTCGAAGCTGGGTACCATCTAGCTGAAGTCTTTTGAGAGATTTGAACCATGGTTTATTTCGGCGCCGTTATGAATTGAGCCGACGGGGAACCGATAACTAGCCCACACATAATGACATTCATCTTTTATGAATTGTTGTACAATAATAGCAAACAGATCAATCGGACTGATAACGCACTGATAACTACATTTTGAAAAAATATTGACAACAGTCTACAGCTGTCTATAATATGTATAAATGTATGCGTACAGGCGTTACTGATGGTAATCTGTAGGCATATATTCCATCTGCTCTGTGAAACTGGTGCGAATTCGTGAAATAGTACTCCCAATCACATAAATTAAACACACTACAGTTCTTACTGAATTAATACTGTCCTCATAAAACACCTACAAACGACAGTAATGTTACAAAAGATATAGACCTAGACAAGGATATTACAGCTGTGTACAGATTTTTTTTCCCTAACAGGATATTAATTTCAATTTCATATCTGAATTAACGCATAGCAGGTTATCAGCTAAATTTATGTCATTTTTGTTTAATGCCTGTGTGGTAGAGATGGCCAATGCGTTTCATTCTATGTTGAATTATTAGTCTGGTTGCCAGATGGGAATTTTTGGTGGAATCTTGCAATATGAGTTATAAAACGGTTTTTTGCAGATTCGATATTGGGAATATGTCCTGAAAACATATCTGGTGGGTGCCGCCCTGGCACCTTTGGGCATTTTTAAATATTAGCAAAAAATCCAAAATGGCTGCCATTAACGTCGTTTTAAGATTTTTTCTCAATGAAATTTTGATTATAATTATTAAACAACAATAAATTATTAATTAAAATAACATTCAAATGGAGTGAACTATCTTCCCAAGATGTAGTTGGTTATATTTTTTGCATACAAATCAAATTTAATGACATGGCGGCCATCTTGAATTTGACCACCTTCTAAATAGAGCAATTTTATAAACAAATTTTAGCAATAGTTGGACAATTTAATACATTTCAAAGGGTTAACCATTTTGTTCAACTGTATGTGTCAGATATACAAGCAAGCATGCACACACTCACCTATGCAGTCAAACCTGTATATAATGGACACCTGCATTTGGTGCCAGATGATGACGGTTTTAAGACAGATGGGGTTGTAAGACTGCTTGTCTTAAAATTCTCATCTTGTGTTCTTAACTGTCTCGCTGCTGTGAGCTACAAGACAAGAAATTCAAATTAAAGTAATTCGGCACATGCTAAATATGTTGAAAACAATTTGACTGAAAATTGTTGCTGGCTTAATCACCAACTTTCAGTCAAATTGCTTTCAAAATATTGGCATACCGCCTGTAAATGTCTGCAAAAATTAACAGTGATATAATCAAGGCTATCTACTATGATATATATCTTTTAAGTGATCTCCTATATTTAGTGACCATTCTTTGAAAGACACACGAGGTGTTTGACTATACATTGTATCTAACTGTCACTACAAATAAATTAATTTCCAATGGTATTTCGTCATCAGTTAGAGAGTGTTCAGTGTGTGGGTTGTTACATTGTTCTAGACCCTCGCACTTGCAGTAGGTAGTGCATGAGAGACATGAAGCTTTACAACTACACATATTACATGTGCATGCTCTCTCTAAAACACACGTACACGACACAACCTTTAACAGTTCTGGAGGGGCAAGTAAGGTTGCACCTAAGATAGGTTCTAGAGTTCCATTGACAAGGCTCCAACCGTAGTCTTGAACATTTAACTTAGGAAGGTCCGTTTCATGTGCAGACGTCCATAGTAACACCTGTAAATGTGCTCGGAGAATGTGTTCACGCAATGCACCATCTGTTGGAGGTAATGACTTAATCTTGGGCGCATCCGATCTGCTAGAAAATGTCTTGTACCTGAGTTCTCCCATGGTGATATCCGATTTAGATCCATACAACAAGGAAAAGAAGTGTCTTCCAGCATTGATCACCCCTTCTACCACACGTTTGGTTGCCAACAGATTGCAGATTGACCTTTTCTAGCGGTTTTACACCTAACAACTTCCCTTTGCCGAATGGGTAACTTGTTGTATCACTCCCCGTCAGAGCATGCATGGCGCGAACTTCACGGCATTGTTCTCCAAGCTGCGAAGCTGAAGAGTTAATGTTAATAACCGAACCATCTGACTTCTTTATGCTAATAGTGATGTGTCTAGTCAAGGTCAGCCTTCCAGCAATAATAAACCAGAAGCAGGAAAATGTCGGTGTCATCAGCCAGTATCAGTTTCTTCTTGCCTAGATTGACCAGCATCATCATATACGAAATAATATTGATATCTGCTCACCATGACCGAAAATGCAATTGTCTTCTCCGACGAGGTTAACAGTCGTTGATGTGTTAGATTTACAGAGGAATTTAATTACTTGTTGTTTGTTGTGTGTTCTTCATTATCGCGGCACGAGATGGATGCTCTGTGTCTCAGGTAAGATTGTAATTCCGATGTAGCTTGTTGCCAGCACGTCTGTTCGCTCGTAGTCTTTTGTTGAGGCTGCATCATACTTATCAAACACACCATACACACATGTTTATTCTCTCTGTATAGTTCTCATGAAGTTGGAAGCTAGCTGGCGTACATGTCCTGTTTTGGGCCAAGAAACGTGAAACAGCATTGCATTGCCATAAAAAATGTAAGCGTCTATGTTTGAGTCACTGGCATCTGATGTTATCACTCCAAGTCTTTTCAAACACTGCCTTTGTTGTTTTCCACATCTTGTAATAGTCATCAAACAGAGCTGAAGGGAGGGGAGCGAATTCATACCGGAACACGTCACAGAGACTCATGTCTCGCTTTTGTGAGAGAATTAAGAGGCGGCGAAAAAGCTTTTCTGTGTCATATAAGGCAGTTGAATCACCGACCTGGAAGGGGGGTCTTCATTGTTTCCATTGTAACAACTCTCTTATGCAATGCTTTATATACACCTTCAGGCAGACAGTCTTTGAACTCCGATGTCATTTCCTCACCATTAGATGTAGCATTATGGACATTCACTTTGTCATCGGCAACGCAGCCATTACAAATATTAACCAATTCATCTGAATCCATCTGCAAAGGATTGATATGTGTCTGAAACTCCATGTTAATATTTTCTCTGTCTTGAGAATCGAACTTCCTCCGCTTTTCCCCCTCTTCCGTATGTATATCCTGTCTTACATCATATTCGTCATCACTTTCATCAAATAACTTGTCCATTGCAAAGGAAACTATATTACACACGTTGTTAGAGAGAATCCACCGAGATACCTGTTCCGATGTGAGAGTAATTCCGACAAGTCCACCTCTTGATTTTCCACAGCGGATTTAAGTTTGTTCGCCAAACTGGTCTGATAAAACGGCATTCCATACACCATCTCGATGTCTGCAAACATGGTCACCATTCTGGAACAGACTTTCAACAACATTAGGTAGATCCTTTCTCATCTCAAGGCGGTGCCAGGTGATGTATCTCACATATTGCCAGTGGCCTGCTGCGAAGAAATATGGAATCATTCTCTCCATAGTGTGTATGTGAAGGGCCCAGTTACCCTCTCGCTCTGCTCTGATAAATAACAGCATGATGCTCACCGGAATTATCAAGCAACCTACTCATAACCGCCCTGTTGAATGTTGGCACGCTGTGTCCATCATCTGCTCCAATTCTTCAACTGAGATTTCACCGGAGACTACGACATCTTTTAAAGGACACGTCACTACCATTCTGAATGCTCTAATTGCTCTTGACCACGACTTGCCGTTCATTATACTAGCTACACCTCCGAACACTACACTGATGATTTCTTCAAGGTCTAGCCCTTTCATACGTGTCCCAATGCTACCTATGAACGACATTAATGTGTGCATCCCACCTGGTCTTGGAATAAGCTGCTTCCACCTGGTAGGGTCAGACCACTTAATACGAAGAATATCTTGATACAACTGCATATCCGCAACGACCAGCACGTGTTGCTGTTGGTGATTCTGTACAAATCTTTCTATAAACCTTAAGGTGGTGAGTACAGTGTCTGGGTGACTTGGTGTGGCATCTATTAAAGGTCCAAAGACATATTTCGTATCTCTTCCTGGGGAACCTTTTTTCTCTTGCTTCATGCGCCATATAACCTGCCCATTCACACGCTGGCTCGTCACTACTGTTTACAACCGAACGCAGCCATCTAACATCTGAAGCTAGAGCTATGGAAAGACTGTCTTGAAGTTGTGTGGTATTAATTGTACGACTAGGCTGCGATGCCTATAGCGGGGGAATTGGCCTTTTAGGACCTTGATAGTGTTCAAATGTTACTGCAGAATGATCACTAAATTTTACGACAGCCATTTCTATTTTGGACAGCCGTGGTATCACCATGTGCTCAGCATCATCTATGTTACAGTCTGTATCACGCGGTTGTGTGAACTCTACAGCCATTGCGTGTGTCTCCCGATTACCACTCGGTGTGTTCACTTGGAGATCATAATTATCACACCACGACGAGAAAGGTGAAGCACCTTTCTTGAGTCCTCTGGCTGTGAGATCTTGCTCTCCCACATATTTGGCTGCAGATGATCGGAATCTCAATACTTCATCATAACCAGCTTGATAACCATACCCACGCAGCAATGATACCACTTCCTTAGAGCCAAATCGATTATGTAGCTTTACAGCAAGTCCAAGTGTGGTTGGCGTTAAAGAATTGGTTGTGTGATTGGATCGTTTGTGAAATACTAAGCGTCCTTGTGATTTCACCTTTCGAAACAAGTTTGGATACAAGCGAAAGTAAACTCGGACTAGTTAGGTCAATTGATTTTTGTCTAAAAAACTGACTCAACTCATAGTCGCGTGGTTGGGTTATTCCCTTTGCTTCATTAGCTATTTGTTAACTAGATTGTCTACACTATCACCGGAATCATCATAATTAATCTCACATAACTTATACGGAATAAACTGTCTGAACGCAATAAGATTTGCACACCCTTTGATTCTCATTTCCAAAATATCATTCCCTAGCTAGTCGAGTAGGTTGTTGATGAACTGTCGCTGTGCTAATGGTAAAGCTGTGATATTTAGATCGAGATACAGTTCGTGGAGCTCCACTGATGTCCATACGCGACTTTGATCTTTCCTGATAATTGACGCGACAGTAGATATGGCTTCATTCTCACATAGCTACCAAGAATGTGAACTACTTTCACCCCACGCAGATAGATCTTTACCAGTCATAAATGTCGCATAACAATCCTTGTGGTACTGGACATCGGCGGCATGGAGATCAGCGTCCTTGGATGTTTTTGACCGGGGCGATCAACTGTCTGACACTGTACTACAACATTCCATCTGTCTGGGTGTTTTGTATATCGCGGCAAGCATCGTTCACCACATATGAAGCACTGGTGTCCAAAATCGAACTGGGATGACCGACGTTTATGTGGAGGCGGCTCACCTGCCGATCGTTCTTGAATGCCTCGCCTTTTCAATGACCGAAGGATGTGTACTTTAGAGGTATACGAAGAAATGCATGATTTGTGGCACTGGATTGTCAGGTCTGGATTAGACTATAATCGAGCTTCTAGGTCTAAGTCTATGCGTAGAGTGTCACCTCGCTGGTGGCTTGCAGTAATGATACTTCGGATTCGATATGCTGCAGAAGTAATGGTATCCTCTGTCTTGGAGCAACCACAGATACACGAAGACGCCATGACTCAGTCAGTTACTGAAATGAAAACCTAAAAACATGATTACTACCCCAAGATGATTCAGTCATAGAAATTTAGGAGTCTCAAATTCCATTCCTTTCACATTACAGCTGGTGTCCATGTTGGAAATAATGCTGTTGTAAGCTGTTGCAATTTAAAACAGCAACAGCATTCAACAACATCATTCCCAATATGTATACAAGCATTTCTTTTATTATGTAAGAATTACTGTTTGCTATATGTATCATAAGGAATAATTGTTTCTGGTAGTTTTTCTTGCTAGTGAACACATAGCTATGGTGCAAAAACAAATTTTAAATGGCTGCCATTTTCTTGAACTTTAACCGGTATTTTAACTCTGTTGCTGCTGTGAACCATTTGGAAATAATGTTATTTTGACCAAATTCTGGACCTGTTGACTACTTTGAAAACGGTTTGAGTGAAAGATAGTGTGGGCTAAGTCACCAATAACTTTCAGTCAAATTGTATTTAAATTAGTTAACAGTTTCAGAGTTATAGACCCTGAAAAATGTCGTCTGCAGCAAACTCAGCAGTCAGGTAGTCAAGGTAAATTAGGAAATTAATCCTTGGATGAATTTCTATCGCCCCACTAAAACTAAACAGCCTTAATTAGTAACTTATGTTATCTTTTTTATTCAAAATCCTTAACAAACATACAAAAAGGCACCAAAACCGATGTTTATAGCCGCCATCCTGGATTTCCTGCAATAAAAAAAGTGCCCAATGGTGCCAGGGTGGCACCCGCCAGATCTGAACTCAGAACATACTTTTGGTCCAAAATACGCTAAATACCCTTTTATAACCCTCATTGCACGGTTCTCTCACCTGGCAACCAGACTATATACTTTAAAATCGCCTGTTCAAATCTCACTATATATTTAAATGTAAAAAAGTATTGACAGATAGTAGAGCACGCTGGACAGGCCTTCGTAAATGTAAAAAAGTATTGCCAGATAGTAGAGCACACTGGACAGGCCTTAGTAAATGTAAAATCGTATTGCCAGATAGTAGAGCACGCTGGACAGGGGCCAGCCCTCACCCCCAGGCTGGCCCCACCAGCATGTGACACCATCATATGCCCCATATTAGAGACACGCAACTGGATAGGTACACACATCTATTATGGACATTGATGAAGTACTTCAAAATTTGGCGAGATTGTTGCAGCAGGGACTTATTTGCCGTACCGCTTATGCTGAGTACCTGGCAGCTCTCCTTCCCGAGAAGCCAACCCCAGCCCCACGCAGAAAGGTACCAACCACTCCCAAGAAGCCAACCCCAAGTTCTTCTTTCCGAGAAGGCACCCCTCCCCCTTCACCACCCAGAGCTAGAAACCCTACCCAAGTTCACAGATGAGGAGATCGACAGGCTTCTTGATGATATATTGCAGGAAATGAGGGATACCCCCCAGGATGTGTGAAGGTCCCACATGCAATCCAGAACAATATGCCGGGATGGGAACTTCCTGGACATGAGGAAAAAGATCCAACAGCTTTCTTGGATTAAAACCTGGACAAGATCGAGAGAAGGTTGGTGGAAGAGGTCATCAACCTGAATGGGCGAAGTTCTGCCTTGCTCTCAAGATCAGCCTCCACAAGGAGAAGAATGGTGGGACAGAGGTCACCACAGATCCTCTGTTCTGGTCTAAGCAGCATGCCATCCTGAAGGCAAGTGATATTAACGAGGCTGTGAAGGAGGCTAAAGCCAAGTTGCTGCAAGGCCTTGAGAACTACACCTGCGAGTGCTCTGTCTGGGCAGTCGGCCAGGTTGATGCAGTGTACCTCAACATTGGCAGATATCAACCACTACGTGGTGGGTCCTACATTGATCTCCCTGCTTCGATTAAATAAAAACGTGCCGTGGTTAATGTCTAGAACAAAGATGATGACCACTGCCTTCGTTGGTCTCTCGTGGCTGCTGCTTATCCTGCAGACAGTAATCCCCAGCTGACATCGAAGTATATAGGGCACTGGGGCACCCTTGACTTCAGCGGTGTAGACTCTCCAACCACTCTCCACCAGCTTAAGCGTGTTGAGTGGCAGAATGGGCTGGGCATTAATGTATTCGGGCATAACAAGTGTGTCTACCCACTGCATCTGAGTGAGGCTGATCCCGTCATTCCAAGGACAAATCTTCTGCTTAACGAGAAGGGCGGCAAGCAACACTACACCTGGATTAAGAACCTGAACCATCTGCTCTATGATCAGGGTCGGTATAAAGAGAGAAAGCACTTCTGCGAGCGGTCTCTCCACAGTTATTCTCATGAAGACCTCATCAAGCACAAACCAGAGTGCTGCGGCATCAGTGACAGACCAATGCGCATAAGAATTCCTACAGAGGACAGGAAGATGCCACAGTTCAACAACCACCACAAGCACCTCTTTGAATACCTGTGAACACTTCTCTCTAATCACTGCAGCATTGGCGCCGTGAAAGGAAGCTTATCGACAAATGCTTGCCAGTTAAGGGACTTGACGAGGTCATGCAGAGAAACCATCTTATATAGCATGTCTTAAATGTTCGGCAGCCCAGATGACTGTGAGTGCTATCACAACATATTGGAAGCAACGCCAAAGAATGTGCCTACCCCGATGCGATGGCTGGAATAGCCTCAGAGATCTTCTCAACTCAATGGAGAGCAATGTTGGTGATTTTACGGACTGGCTTGCCAGCCTTCATCGTGAAGAGAGCAATCAGAGCCCCAACTGCCGCTAGTGGGCCAAGAGAGCCTTTCACGTAGGTACGATAAATTCCCTTGGCTCGGTGGATTAGTCGGCGGGGTACTGGCTCTCCATCATCACCATCAAAGTCCTCATCATAGCTGTCCTCATCATAGGCATACTTATCATTGTCCTCGTCTTCATCATAGTCGTCCTTATCATAGTCTTCAACTGGATCCTCGAAAGATTCCTGTTCATACATTACTTGCAGTTCCTGTTGACTATAAAAGTGCTTTAAACTCGCTATATATATATATATATATATATATATATATATATATATATATATATATATATATATATATATAGATATATATATATATATATATATATATATATATATATATATATATATATATATATATATATAGATATATATACATGGCATCTGCAATCTTGAATGCAGGCGTGTTTGCATTGGCGAACTTGGGGTCTCAGCTTCGTTGACCATAAGGCGGCGAAGGTAGAGAGAAAACGTCATAACCAGGTGATGGAGAAGCTGTCTAAGGAGAAGTTTGAGTACAGCACGGCACTCGAGCATATTCACCGAGATGAGAGTCTTGATGAGTACTATGAGGCTGTACAGGTCTCTGAGCCGATGCTCGACTATGAGGCATTATGAGGTCAGAAGACGGCCGAGGCCATAGTAGTAGGGCTGCTGTAGGAGCGGTGGTAGCTGGGACAGCTACTGGAGTTATGCTCTGCACACGTTCAAACTGAATACCTCCATTTTGTGAGACGTGAACCTTGCTATATCCAAAGTGCAGCACCGTTATCCGACCGGGTGAGTGCCCCTCGCTCTCCATGCAGGTTCCTAACGTGAAAGCTGAGCTGGTTGCTATGGTTAGGCAGGATGTCCCTTCCTCCGAGGTGGCACGGACCTTCGAGCGCCGACTCGAGATCCTCATGGCCACCCGTCAGGCGGAGTAAGGCATATGACTTCGTTTTCTGTCGATAGAGACAGCAATCAGCCAGATCGCACACCTCACCGAGTACGTTGGTCTCAGCCACCACAGGTTTGAAGTCGTCTAGCTCCCCCTCCTCCTGGACCACCCCTCCCTTCTGAATCAAGGCTGCTACAGCTACGCAGTCCAAGGCACCTCGTTGCAATGTCAACTCTAGACGATGGTTAGCCATTGCCTCGACCTGCTGATGCTCTCACTCTACATGTAGAATTCGTTGTCTAGAGCCCGCACGTTTTAGTTCCTGGTCATTCTCATCATGCCAGACCTGAAGTCACAGAGAGGTCATCATTACATCCGGAATATGTTCGGTGTACACCTGGAGGAACAGCTTGTCCTGCATCAAGTCCCGGTTCACGTGTGTGTTCTCCAGGAGGGAGAAGTGTGGCACCTTAACAGGTATTTCCATGTCTTGGTGTAAGTCGAATTATGTGAAGCCGTCATTACATCCGATGGCATTGTACCCTTTCCCCTTCATGTAGTAGGAAGGACCACGAGCCAGTGGAGCAAGGACCCGGTACTTATTGTTCACACTGGTGGTGTCCAGGGTGTTGTTGCTCTGCATAATCTCCCACCTGCTCAACACCTGCGGGAGCTCTACCTTCCTCGCCTATGTGCTCTTGAGCTTGAACTTGAGTGTTATGATCCTAATCTCATGGATTTGTCACGAGAGGGTGAAGTCGATGACCTTCCCCGCTGTGGAATCGAATGACTGTCAGACAGTGTTTCCGAGGAGCAGTGTGGTGTGAGGCCGCATGTTCAACTGCCCCATCTGGATGCTGTACATACTGCTGCATGTTTAAACGTCTGTATATACAGGTTTTTAAACGCTGATGTTCGGTAATGTTCTGCAGCAGATCGTCTTTTGAGGGCAGAAGAAATCTGTATCATTCTCCAAGAAAGAACCAGCACAGCTGCCAATTGACAGGGTCCGACAACTACTTCGTGATGTCAACATTATCCACAAGCGAGCCAAGGTCCCACCTCCATCTGATGCGGAGATACTGACTGCTATAGAGGAGACTACACCGGCCCATAGCATGAAGGAATTATTGACTCGGATGCTCTACCGGAAGTTTGCTAGTGCCAAGTGCAGGTCGCTACATCTCCCCAGGACACCCACTAAGAGTCTTGTGATTCTAGCTCTAGGGGCGATCCCAAAGATCTATTAGAGGTCGGGAAGTGGGCTGGCGTATTCCGCCTCCACACTGATGATGAACACCGGATGCTGGAAAATTTACAGGCCGGGGCCACAAACTACTTTCGAGCGGAGATCAGTGCACGTGTGACTGAGGGATGTGAGGCTGGACATGCCACTGGTCACACGGAAGGTAGAGGGGAGGGGTTGGCCGCCAGACACAAGGAGGTCGTTGAGCACATCTTCAATGAAAGAGGGCATGCGTGGCTGGCGAGCATTTAGAATATTCCCCACCGAGAACTAACAGGACTACCTCATCAAAACTGTTCTCAAGTGAGATGCTAAGAAGTCATGGCTGAAGTTGGTCTTCCGCGAGAAGTTTCAGAAGAATAGAATCATGGCATCCGATTCTGAGTGGATAGAGTTTAAAAAACACCTACCCAAACCCTCTGGGGCAGCGAAGTCTATGGACGAAGCTTCTGAAGAAGTTCCTCAAGCTTCTGAAGCAGTTCCTCAAGCTTCTGAAGAAGTTCCTTAAGTAACGGAGCCCACTGACGAAGTTGCTCAAGCTTGAAGTTCTGATCCTTCTCCGGTGAGGGCTTGAAGTGTGCAAGCTCTCCTGTCTCCTTGTTGCTGAAGATGAAGAGGAATAGATCTGCGACTACCACGCCTACGATGAATCCTTGGTTGGTCTCCTTCATGGTCAGGCTGTCATATATCGTCTCAAGCAGGACACGACCACTCTTGGAGCTAAACTACAGGAGCCTCGCATTGTGCCGGATATCTGGTGATATCATGTGCGTGTAATTCTGAAAAAGGATGAAGACAGTGATCTTGGTGTGCTGAATGCATCTGGTGATGTTGCTGAGGTATGTGACTGTCTTCTGGTCCATCGCAGCGTCGTTGATAACTAGAAAAAGTGGTGATAGGGGCACCAGTGTCATCTGAACCGAGGCGTGCCTCGCCCAAGTGAGCGAGATCACCTAGCTCTTTGCTCTCTAGGTCTGTGAATGACAGAGACATTGTTGGTGTATGCATATGTCTTAAACTTAGTCATATCCTCAGTGGAATAGGTGGGCATAGGTAGACTATGTGGTGGGCCAAGGAAATAAGTAACAATGCTCTGGATACTGGCCCTCTCTACAGGGCATGCCATATGGACTAACCACCATTTCTGGGTATTCGAAATCCTCAGTCCACGGGGTCGACTATGTGCTACCAACTCTGGAGCAGCACACCATGCCCCGTAGGCGACTGTTGTATCATGAACCTGCCCGGCTTCTATTATGTATAGCATCTTAAAGCTAGACATAAGCCACGATGATCTCAGCCATGGCACTCGTCACTAGCCATAGAACCGCTGCTTCCAATAGAGGAAAGCGTTCGCCAATAATCTTGGTGACAACAGAATAGGAGGCGCCACCGATGGCGATCTTTTGGATGGGGTGCGTTATCCTAGACAGTGGTCAACATCCGTACTCGCCCCTGTAGCGAGGACAGTGGCTCCAGCAGCAGGAATAACCTCATTATCACCTGTCATCTTTACCACAGCCACATTCGCGGCCACGTTACTGACGACATGAATGGCCAATGTCAGTAGCTTCTGGGTCTTGCTTTTGAGTAGCTTCTCCACCATGTGGAGACTCGCCTGGCTCTCCTGGAGTTACTTTACAATCTGTACTGTTGACGTCATCATTTAAGCTGTGAGTATACAACACGTGTAAACTTGTACGTTCTACCTTGAGAGTGCTAAGCAGCTCTAACCAGTCTGCATCTGTGTGCTGGTTAGATTGGTACTCGGGAATAGCGGTTAGCACTATATGTAGCAGCTTAAACTATGGACTTATGCCTCATGTACTATGACATCTTCTGCATCGAATTGAAGGGCTACAAGAAGAAGTCACCAGATGAGTTCGCCCAGCTCTCTAATGCTGAGGTAACAGAGGAACTGACAGCTGTGAAGCTCTACCTAGGATTTGGTAAAGGGTAGATCTGCATCGTCGAATAGCTCATTATGGGAGGCAGTATCGTAAAGCAGCTCTTACATGCTTAGAAAATTCTACAAGGATCGGGAATATCTGTCGAACGTGTATCCAGCAGTTGCAGGGATCCATGACATCCACCGACTATGAGTTGAATAATGCTCTGCGCTACTACAAGTTGGAAAACGGCTGTACCACTGAACCATACAGTCCTTGGGCGTGTATGCTGGTGGCATGCATAGGGCTGTCGGACAGGCCAAGCTAGTTCAGGCAATCTTATTTGCCATGATCCCCGCACTGGAAGAGAGTCAGGATGATCTGTTGCTCTACGAGCAGGATCTACTAGCAGCGGAGAAGACTGCTGACGAGCACAGCAATATCCAGACCTGACACCACTCATAGGGCAGTCGTCTCAGTACTAGCACTGCCAGGCAGGGTGGTTGGTATCAGCACGGATCGCTGCTTGTCGTCCAGCACTCTGTGTGTCAGAATGACAGTCGGAACGACGGTAGCATTGGCCCTCGTAGGAGACTATGGGGACCTACGTGCCATGGGCGTCATGGCGACATGTGCAGCTGAATTAATGTCAGTGTTAAATCCAAGGTGGACACCGGGGAACTCCCCTTGACTATCATATTGTTATAACCCCTGACCACCAGGTCCTCGATATTCACGATCAGCTTGATCGGAATAAGCCGCACGTGTGGAGATATAGCAAAGTTCAGCTGGCGGCGGGCCTTCTGTAATGCCTGCTGGAACATGGCGATAAGTTTGCTAGGATCTGCAATGATGATCATGTCCTCGACGAAACTGCTGAACATGGCCTGCACCTCTTTTCCACTCACCCCATCTATAGAGTGGCACAGGTTGGTCTGGACCATCAGCCGACAATAACATAATGCTTCTAAGGACTGGCTGATTCGAACGATCCCCGCTGATGTAAGCCCTGCGGTTGTGTGTGGGATAAAGTATTTTCAGGCATCTGGGTGGTCTTGCCTGATGCTGGGTATGTGCATATTCTCCACCCTCGCTCCGGGCTCTGAGCCTGTGTCGAATGAGAACACTGTCTTCCGACGGTAATTTTTTCGGGGCATTTGATAGGGGAAGCCTGAGTAGTTTCGTCTCGGGTCACTATACATAATGCCCAGGACCTTGTTGTCACCACCATGCCACCGATAGTCTGAGTGGGTGTTGAACTCTCGCCGGAGTCCACTGGCTGCTGAGAGGCTGTATTTCGTCGTGCCGACGCCCACGGGCTGTGGGTTGAAATCATTGGTATCAGGCAGGCTTGTACCCAGATCATGGGGACTCGTCTCACCATGCAGTACACATAGAATCTGAGACAGCTGGCAATGAGCTCAGAATAGGAGTGCAGCAAACCTGCATCGACGCCACATCCTGCTGTGGAACAGCACACGGCAAAGTTCAGCTGTTGGTTCCAGAATGAGAAAGTCGGGCCTGCCATCTAGGTCAGTGGTCGTGAATTGATGGAGAAGCTGATGCGGGACCGCCCGACGACTCTGATCGAAATAGGCATTAGGTCCAGAATGTCATCCAGGAGATCACGTAGTCCAGCTCTTGAGCGGGTCCAGAGTGTATCCAGGATGGGCGGCTGGCTCTGGTCAATTGTCGTGAGGATCGTCGGGAATGCCATCTATAGTAGTCATCTTAAAGTCACTATTCCAGGCGGGGACACAACATACTATTTGCAGGCCTTGGTTCAGTTACATTTAAATGTAACTTGTTACAGTTACAGTTACATTGTACTCTGTCAGTTACAGTTACATTTGTTGAGCAATGTAAGTAGTTACATTTCAGTTACTTTGCATATTGTAACTAAAGTTACATTTTAGTTACATTAGTGACGTTGGCTGATAATTATTATGAAGTACTATGTGAACATCAATGTCATCATAAAAGTTGTAATGTAGTCAAGCAAATTGAGATATACAGTAGAAAGAAAATACCACTATAACCATTGATATAACATACTGACAGAACTGAATCCATTTCAGATATAAAATATAAAACGTGCTGAATATTCTTTAATAAATTTGACCGAATTTTGTTGCTGCCATATGCAATAACAAATTTCAATCAACTTGTTTCCAAAATAATAAGACACTAACTTTAATTCCACGGCCTTCACAGAAGTACATATATATATTTCTTCCTCTACCCCTTTCAACCATACCATATAACAAACATTAATCTTATTTTAAGAAATAATTGGTTGAATGTTTTGAAACTAATTTGACTGAAAGCTGTGCTACAATAGGTATCAACATTTTTCAATGGAATTAGTTTTCAAAGTGTTCAACATATTTCCTTAGAGCATTGAGTTTCTATGTACAGATAATCCGACATCTACCATGGGGCAATATAACAGTTTTCAGTAAAATTAGCTTCAAAATGTCCACTAGCTTTGATGTTTGCTTAATTTCAAATAGAAATTTAAATATTTAAAAAATAATTTATTACTTTCATTAGTTGCAATGGCAAATTGATTCCGATCAGATAATCTGCTGAGTACTTTATACTTACTACAATTGTAATTTTACTTTCAAAAGCTGTTGCTTCATATGGCTGCAACAGTTTTAATCAGGTCAGATTAGTTTCAAAATGTTCAACAGCTTTCCAGTACACTAGTTTAATTCCATAACCTTTATAAATTCTGTCTGCTATACCGAAATGGTTGATGGGTTGACTTTTATCAATGGCATTGTCCTTTGATCTTTATCACCACACCTATGTGAATTGAATTTAGCTTGAGCATAATTGCTGAGCACTGACGTCTTAAGCAGGCCTAACCAATAGTATATAAAGAAAGGAACCGGACAAGCTGTTAACACATACTGTGACAGATTTTCACTTTCTTTACAATTCAACATTTGTGTTTTTAATCCTTTTAACACTTTAACACTAAAGCTGAGAAAACCAGCCTTTGCAGTGGTAATGAGAAATGTCCATTTTCAGACAAATACAAAATATTTTGGAAAATTTACCACTGGAATGACTGGCTCAATAACCAAGCCAGTAATATCAGTGACACATTTTCTAAAATAATCTCATGGTCTGCAAATGGACATTTTCTATGAGAAAGCTAAAGGTTTTTTTAACAAATTTAATCTTTGAAAGGTAACACTTAATTCTATAATGATTTAGTAAACAACCTATTCCTAAGCTACATTTTAGATTAATGTAAAAGCTGTATAAGATATTGATTAAAGGTTGTTGTTACCTGATGTAGCGATAACATTCAGATTATCATTGCTAAAATATCACGTGTACAGATATAGAGTGGGTTAACCCTTTAATGATCAAGATTGGTCAAGAAATGTCTATTTCGTAGGCTACAAGATTTATATATGAAAATTTACTACTGGAAGGACAGGCCCAATAATCATGGCAGATATTCCAATGGCAAATTTCTAAAATAAATATCACTGATGCTTGTAAATAAAGTTGCTGCCCATGGCATCAACATCTTGCAGTAAAATTATCATCAAATATATTCAACAACTTACCTGAATGATTACATTGAAATTGGGATATTGGAGTGTCACGTGTATCACAGTAGCTATGCCGCAAATTAAGAACATTTTAATAAATTTGGTTGAACAGTTTTACATGTAACAGAAAAGTAACTGAAATTTCATCAGTTACAAGTTACTTCAGTTACATGACAAACGTAACTAAGTTACGGTCAGTTACAGTTACACGTTACAGTTACCCCAGCCCTGACTATTTGGCACCGTAGAGATCTTCGATGTGGCCCCGCCGCAGCATCTCGTTTTTTAACGAAGAAGACGGTCATCCTCCACCCCCTGATAGAGCAGCCACTGGACACGGTTGTGGATGTTAACACGTTGGACGCTGATCTCAGCTTTCATGTTTTAGAGCCGACTGTGAAGCATGCCCCACGGATGTCACATGATGGTGCGGCGCTGACCCCTGGTGAAACAGCTGCAGATAGTCTTCGAAAAGAATGCTGTGTGCTATCGCGCTGGATCTGGTGTAAGTGGCAAGCGTGGATGCCACTATATAGACCTCCAGTGGTTATTGACCTGGAGGTCACCCCACTCTCTACCATTGTGAAGAAGGATGACACGGTCTAGAAGCTGTATCTTTCCTGATCTATATAGGACAGGGCACAACCCTAGTTGCAGTGGGCCATAGGATTGGGGTCACTGGAGGAAAGCTCCTGCTGCACCGCCCCTTTGATGGACCAGAGGAAGCCATCAATATTCAGGATGATGTCCTGCGGATAGAGGGTGTGTCGCACTCTTCGAGGGCGAAGGGCTCAGTGAAGCTGCTCGAGCGTGTCAGGCTCAGAAGTCCGCAAACAACCCATATTGTGCTAGAGCTGCGGCTTCTAGCTGGTGGTAAGGTGAAGCGAAGTGAAGTGAAGACCTGCCCCATATGGGACGAAGGTTGGTATCGACGCCAGCACAGGGCTCGATCTGACACAGATATCTCTCGAGGGGTTCACTTTGTTCGATTTAACCCGCCATGTATAGTATGCTGGTTATACTATTGCTCATACTTGTGGTGGCTGCCTCAAAGACAGTCATGCCATTAGATGGCAAGTGGGCCCACTTCCGAGATGAGCCTCAATCCCTTCCGTGACCATCTGGGGAAATATATCTACGACCGATTTCACGCACGTGAGGAAATTGAGTCTGTCTGCCACTTCTAAGGTGTAAAAAGGTCTGGACGTGGTTGTTTGCAGCCGATGCGGCACCAGATTCTCTGTGTCACCTGTGAACATGCCAGAGTCTGCCATGGTGCAGATGGTAGGCACCTTAGCGTTATGCCAAGTGAGATTTGCCATGGCAGCTGGAAGAGCCTGTGGGTAATCCCCTCATGCCGATGTTGACTGGTCGTGACTACGTGTTTGTCCGAGCAGCCTCGTCAAGACGATCTTATTCTAACTCGATAGCATCACTGTAGACCGTTCGTCCAGGTTATGTAAATACTTCCATAATTCCATTAACGCCATTCTGTCAGTGGATATCTTCTTAACTCCTGTATTGTTGGTGGATTGCGGGCGAGTAACTCGTCTACTCCTGTTGAGATTATTCGGTCAGGAGAAGCTCTTCAGGACTCCAGCGATCTATTTGCATAGCCGACAAGGCCTTTAATGATCTTTCCACCTTTTCCCGCCTTGCATGTAACTCCATAGTTCTTCGTGGTAACCCAACGTTGATCAAATTCGTCTCTGGAAGATTAGACCTGTAATCTGTGATCGGTATACCATGTAAAACGTGTGTCTCTAAATGGGCGTTCGGACCATGTAATGTGTGGTTGATCACAGGTGATCGGTATACCACTAAAGGTATGTCTCTAAATGGGTGTTCGGACGAGCTGCTGCAACGGTAACACGTCGATCGGCGATCCTCTGTTCTGACAGTCTTCTGTTCTATCAGCCTTAATTTATATACTATTTCGCCTGTCTTATGTTACCATTATTATTTGGCCGCCACCCGTGTATCATGTAATACATCACCAGGTGTACTTTGGCGCATTCCTAAGGTGGTCGCTCTGGACATGTTTATGTAGTTCGGATCGACCGGTCCGGTACCAACCGTACCAGCTAAGCCGGGTACGCGCCGCCCATCCTGGATTCGTTCCCTGAACACGGCCCTCCCCCCTGGGTAGAGCCATAAGCGTATATGGGCCTATGAGAGAGATCACTTTGCCAAAAAAAAGTTCGTTAAAGCGCATGATGCGCATGCGCGCGCCTAGATGCTATTTTTGATGGAGCATGTAGTTTATGACCAAGATAGGATGCCGCTTTTAGTGTACCGAGATGGTACCCTGTAATCCTTTTTGATTACCTGTTCCCGTTGAATCTGGCATTAATCAAGACCAGAATTTGACGAGCCTTTTAAATCTGTAAACCATTTCAAAATCCACGGAAACCCCGTCCTGATCTTCTTCAAACTATTGCCGTGACGTCATAACGACGTGGACGCAGAACTTCTGGAATGTTCTAGAATATTCGGCTGCACTATTAATAGCTACGCGCTGATTGGCTGTTGCTCGAACGATGATTGGTTGGAGCCTGCACCTGTGACGTCACGAGGTGTATAAAAGGAAACACAATCCAGAGATCGAGAGCATCCTCGGCCAGGGCCCGAACAGGTTGGACCTGTACTAGCTGCCATCAACAGATATTATGCATATGACTTCAGTTTTCTGTTCTTCTCCCGTAGCTAGAAGCAGCCAACCCACCGCACTCAAAACAATTTTGTAACTCCCTACTTGCGGGAGCAATTTGGAACTTTCTGATTACTGTTCACGAATATCAAGATCTACTTCGGAACACAAATTTGCGGTGAGGCCTTTATAGCCTGAATATGTGAGTCTACAGATGTAGAGGCAGGATGTTCTTTGATGGATGATTCGCCGGATCTATCCGGCCACGCCAAAAAGTGGTATTTCAACTGTCACCGCACTAATATTGTGTAGGTTCTTCTGACTTTCGACCGCAGCAAGTACACTCTGCCCAGTGCATCTTCAGAGCTGGCTGACGTACCCAGCACCGTTAAGCTTTGTTTTGTATCTTCATTCGCATCTGAAAACCCCCGCTTGTGATCGGGTTGTTTACAACTTCCATCCATGCCATCGGCGTATGGGAACTTTCTTCACCACAGTAGTGCTATCGTATCTTTTGCTGACTGCTCATTAGACATCCTATAGGCTTACAGTGCTGAGTGATGTGCTCCCGCCATGAGTGTTCTTGCGGAAGTCTTGTTTGTGGAAAACAGCTTGCGGGAACCAACCTGCGGGAACTTTCCAGCTTCCTGAGCATGCATTAACGCACGTCAACTATGGAATGACGTATCAATTTCAGTAACACGGATGCCTAACTTAAGAATGACTACTGAGTATTCAAGCAACAATACTTCACATTTTAATTATTTCGCTATATGTACTTCTCTAATTATATTGTATCCGTAAGAACCGTCCCGATGACTAAAAGGTACCATAACGGTCTTAGGACCGCTAGTTATAATTTCTGTATTTGTTCATAGATATTCTCATTTTCTGTAAGGTGTTTTACTAACCGCACCGTAGTAGGTTCGTTAACCTGTATTAAGATATATAATTCTGATCATTTGATACCGTATTGATTGTTCTGGTTAGATTGTGTATATATATATATATATATATATATATATATATATATATATATATATATGGCCAGTGGCCATCAGTTCATATGTTTTGCTTATTTATAGAAAATATAGGACTGCAGTGCACGTAGGAACCACTATAAAGCAACACTTCTATGCACAGCACTTTCTCCCGCCACCAACAATTTTTCAGTGAGGTCGCTGTCCGTGCTATAACTCTGTTTAGCCCGGCATGCTACCGACTAAACCTTTTCTATTCAGCTCGATAGGATAGGTTCAAAATGATTAGAGACACTTTCTTCATTACCAACTCGGTAATATACTCTTCTCTTCCGGTACTGCGATAATCTAGCCCCGCACTCCTGTAAGACTCATAACTCCAAGATTTTGTCTCTCTTCATGCTCCACTCAGCCTTGTGGCTTCTTAATTGTTTGGATGTCCCCATCTGCACCATGGGCTAATCCGACTCTGGGAAACTGTTGGGGTTTCCGAGCGGTGATGGCCAGGGTGTGGTATCACATTCATTCCCCTTCTATCTTTGGATACTTAGTAGCTAGCACTTTTGCCAATGTAGGAAAGCACTGCGAAAACATATATTAATTATTATTTTATTTGCTGAACAATCCTCCCGCACCGCAGTGCAACACAGGGCAACTTGTATATACACCTAACGATAGGTTAAACGGTTAGTTCCATAGGACCCGGTGACGGGCGAGATATGTATCCCCACCGAATTCCATAAGAATGTCTTGGCATGATATTTAGGTCTGCCACGCCCTTACGGGAAGGACATTTACGGTGGGTATTCGTCTCTCTCACCCCCAGCATAACGATAGAACAATTGTCTAATAATGCTTACATTAAAAGTAACCTATGTCTTGTAACGTTGTATGTGGTTACGAAGCGGGATGTCCAGATTCTTATCCAGTTCGGAGATCTTACTAAGTAACATGTATGAGCGCTGTCTTAAGTATTGATATTTTTGGGCATCTGTTCCCAATGACAGCCGTGTCTAATAGCTAGGTAGATACCAGCCATTTGCGGCCAAAAATAGTTCTTGTTTCAAAAACAACTAAACGCTAATTAAACAAAGCAGAAGGCCCGCATAAATAAAGCGGCAACTACTAACTCAGCATACTAGGAATCACATAAGACGGTGATGGGGAATACATTGGGAATCACTCATCCCGTCCTCACGTAAAACAGCACGCAACCCTATAGTCATAATCTCACAAGGTATGGTCTTTTCTTTCTCAAGCATTTTTGGTTGAAATGTTAGAGTGGGCCCATTTTTGCCTATTACTCTTCTCCCGCTTTAAGCAGTGGCAACACCTTCCCGAGACGGAGGCCCACGCGAGGCACTTGTCTCTCGAAAAGATTCTGCGACGACGGTCCATGCGATGATACTACTCCTCGCCCAAACTAGAACTAGGAGTAGTGCCTGCGTGATACACATAACCTTTCGTCCGAGATAATCTTCTTCCTTTCAGCTTAGAGGTATAATAACTTATAATAAGTTAATTAGTTACGGGAACATCCCTTGCGGGGATACCTCTGTGGACCTACGAGTCTGAGTGGTACCTCCGTGAGCCCCATGTTTAAAAGTTCATTTACCAGTCTCTGTCTCGTATTTTCGTATGCTCTAACTTAGTTTTATCTAGCATACTTATAATTATTTAGGTAAAATCATTGTATAGACTTATATTTTTAGGTCACCAAATCAAATCTTGTAAGTCCATAGATCACGAAATTGCTATGGACAGGCATACTGGTGACACAAATTCTTGGGATGAGACTGTTGTATTTAATGTTCACGACGATGGTCGCACGGCCCCACCGGAACGATTGAGTTCCACCGGCCATAGGATCCGGTTTTTTGTTACCCGCAGGGCAGTCTTGTACAAGGTCCGTCACCCCGAGACCGGATGCTAACCAGCGTCATCATTCGTCGTGCACTTGCTGCGCGGCGAGTTGACATGATACACCGGAACGGCCCGACGATACCCGGCGAGCTACATTTACAATCGATGCGGTAATAATGATACATTTGGTGAATATTGTCCGGTTGTCAATGTTTACCTTTCTGACAAAACCTCCTATATCGCATCACACACAAGTGTTTTAATGAAATGCTGATTGATGGATCAAACATTCGATTATTCTTTTCATTTGATTGAACATGCTACCTAATTTTGCTTTTTAGGAATTCCTTTTAAAGTTCACAACTGCCATACCACGCGCTTATCTCCTTCATATGAAGGCATGCTATCAACAAATACGATTTCACATCTTAGAGGCGCAAAGGTATGGGATGCTGTCATCAACATGAAGATCATGCTCCTCAATAACAACACAGTAGTTATACAACATCTCCTTAATAGAATGGGGCCATTTCTAGCCGCTGTGCCCGTCCATTCCTAGATACGCCCCGCCCACATTTTACTCATGTTGAAATACTCTATTTACAACTTTAAAACTTGAATTAATAGAATTGTGTTTTCAAGGTAACTATACATATCTAACCTGATAAACTGATTACTATTTCGAAACAAATTTGACTGGGACAGGTGCTGCGTATGGCAGCAACAGCTCTCAGTCAAATTACGTTTCTAATTATTCAACCGTATGTTTATTAAATTATAAATTCATCAAAGACATACAATTCGTATATTTTAGTAAGTGACTTTTTGATTTTCGTGTCAGAGCTTCGTCATTTAACGTGCGATGTATTTGATTATGACGTCAGTTTCTTGCGTGACAGATCACGGTTCTTCATTAGTGCTATCGCGATCATATAACAGATGCTCATAACAGCAAGAGCATAATCTAGATCAGTCAGCCAACGTGAGGAAGCCAACGATGTATCAATGCTGCTATATTCTGACATTAACTTTCGTGAAATCGTCATGAAATCAGAAGTGAAATTTGACGAACTACATTACCAGCGAATTTGAGCGAAGACGTTGTCGCCAGTGTGACTTTGCTTGTTACACGATGCATTCTCACAGTCTGGATACGCCATTAATAAAATGCCTAGCTCATTGCTCAACTGACTTCTTCAATATTCAGGCGTCTGCTTGATTATTCCGCCCGTGTTGATGGGTTCTTAGTAGGCATCTTCGGGATAACGTCTTCGGTTGATCTGTCGCAATCATGGAGAGCGCACCCGAATGAAGCTGGCGTACGCTATTAGGCTGGGGGGGGGGGGTGTCTCCTGATCACCAGCCAATTTTCTTCGCTAGAGTGCGTTCTCATATCGCCAATTGTTTAAGAACGTATGTTTACATCGGGGCTCTGGAGAAAGAAGTGAACCAGGGAAAGTTAACTCTTTTAACAGGACAATCTTATGATGTAGGTTTTCTAAACAATGAATACGCGCAGGATGAAGATATTGAACATTATTCTGTTAAAATTAGTTTTTTAGCAACCAATCAATGATACTTCGGACAATAGATATATAACCCTAAATATTCTGCCAAATATAATGACTGTGTTTTAAACACCGCGCCTGTGATTGGCGATGAAAAACGCCACGTAGAGTTAGAAGAACTCTTTAATTTTATGCGTCTTTTAATTATTAAGAGAGAATAAGATTTTACTGTAGTAGCAGTTCTGTTGATGATCCTTTATCTCGTAAGACGTTACAAATCCGTTCTGTATTTACTAATACTACGGATATGGCCTTGGTTTTAGGGCAGTGTACGCCATAAGCGTCTGTGTGGGATGCAGGGTAAGCTGAGTATAACACAAGCAGCGTTTGAGGGAAACACCAACACTAAATACGTCAATGTTATTCCACAAATTTCACGCATCACAGAACTGATATGTGTCAACTCCATGTTTACGAGAGTTTAACCTTAGTTTCACATGTCCATCCTGATGTCAATGGCTACATATTACTATTTATAACAAGTTGCCACTTTTGATATATACGCCCATATCGCCGTTGAGAGAAGTGTTTACTTGAACAATACAACTAATATTAGAGAGCACACATGTCTGCCACCTATGCTGCGACTCCAATGCATAGAAGCTTTGTGTGATGACAACTTGATAGATAGATGGATGCTTGCTATATTTACAAATGAACTATTGTAGAGCGCTATGGAATCCAATCATTGCGTTCAATAGGGTGAGTATGATAGTACATATTGATTATAGCTGGTGCTCAAAGATGATGTCAACAAGAGATAGTGCACATCTTAGGCGCGGCAATGTAAGGAAGAAAGCTATAAATATGGAAAACATGTTCTGTGACAAAACAGTAAAAAACCTCATTTCATTAAAGTGCCATTGTGGCGCATTGCCACCGAGAGTTAATGGATCAACTAATCTACGCATTTGATGATCAGGCAACAAATGTACACACATGATGTTCACATGATGTTCAGTCTAGAGCTATGCAGCCACGAGTGTACACACATGGTTCAGGTTAGAGCTTTGCAGCCACGAGTGTGCATACCTGATATACAGCCTAGATCTATGCAGCCACGAGTGTAAACACGTGATGCTAAGTTTAGAGCTATGTAGCCACGAGTGTACACACATGGTTCAGGTTAGAGCTATTTAGCCACGAGTGTGCATACCTGATATACAGCCTAGAGCTATGCTGCCACGAGTGTAAACACGTGATGCTAAGTTTAGAGCTATGTCGCCATGCGCGTACACACATGATGTTAAGTCTAGAGCTATGCAGCCATGAGTGTACGTACACACATGATGTTCAGTCTATAGCTATGCATAGCACGACTGTACACACATGATCTTCAATCTAGAGCTATGCAGTCACTAGTCTACACACATGATGTTTAGAATAGAGCTATGCAGCCATGAGTGTACACACATGCTGTGTAGTCCAGAGTTATGCAGTTACTAGTGTACACACATGATACGTAGACTAGAGCTATGCAACCACGAGTGTGCACACGTGATGATCAGTCCGAAGAGCTATGCAGCCGCGAGTGTACACACATGATGTTCAGTCTAGAGTTATGCACAACACGTGTGTACACACATGACGTTCAGTCTAGAGCTATGCAGCGACGAATGTACACACATGATGTTCAGTCTAGAGCTATGCAGGCACGAGTGCACACACATGACGTTCAGTCTAGAGCTATGCAGCCGCGAATGTACACACATGATGTTCAGTCTAGAGCTGTGCAGGCACGAGTGCACACACATGACGATCAGTCTAGAGCTATGCAGCCGCGAATGTACACACATGATGTTCAGTCTAGAGCTATGCAGCCACGAATGTACACACATGATGTTCAGTCTAGAGCTTTGAGGCACGAGTGTACAGACATGATGTTCAGTCTAGAGCGAATACTGCACCGAACATACTACTCTAAAAGCATTTCCAATAGCATTTGGCTTTCATTATTTTGGTGATCAACTTGGCGCTATTTGAGGGAGTCAGACTGACTGTGTGTATGTCTTCTTTTTCTAAAGTACTGATAGTGTATTATTACTTACACATAGCCAATGGCATGTACATGACATCCAATGACTAAGGATCGCTATAATAATGCGAGCCAATTGCTATTTGAAATGCTTTCAGAATAACATGTTTTGGGTAAATTTATATCAGTGGTCGTTCAGCCACGCGTCTTAAAGCACGATCACCCTGATGATCTTAATAAGCCACGCTAGATATAGATCTAATTATCATGGTCCTCTATGCGTGCGTGCGTGCGTGCGTGCGTGCGTGCGTGCGTGCGTGCGTGCGTGCGTGCGTGCGTGCGTGCGTGCGTGCGTGCGTGCGTGCGTGCGTGCGTGCGTGCGTGCGTGCGTGCGTGCGTGCGTGCGTGCGTGCGTGCGTGCGTGCGTGCGTGCGTGCGTGCGTGCGTGCGTGCGTGCGTGCGTGCGTGCGTGCGTGCGTGCGTGCGTGCGTGCGTGCGTGCGTGCGTGCGTGCGTGCGTGCGTGCGTGCGTGCGTGCGTGCGTGCGTGCGTGCGTGCGTGCGTGCGTGCGTGCGTGCGTGCGTGCGTGCGTGCGTGCGTGAGTGCGTGTATATTTCTAGTCATTCTTGGTCAGGCTGGATCATATTATGTATCTAGAAATATTATGTTCCGGAATCTACTTGTTCGAATAGGTTCAGATATTAACACAGGAAAGTGTATGGAAGTGCACACAGATCCAACAAAACCTACACAATGTGAAAAAAGCATTAGGGTGATGATCAGCGCTCTGCCGCCTTTGACTGCTCTTGCTTTGTTTGTGAGCCGGGGCTATGCTCGGCATGATCCGTCACGTGACCATTGCTCCATTACCTCTCAACCTAGTCGCCGTATTTCCAACCAGAGACGATGAACAAGCTTTGATATACTTGCTTTGTTCTGTGAAACATGAATGAAGGAACCTGGAAATGCTATGCTGTGTTTGTACATGTGATATGTATGATTTGCTGTGTTTGTTTGTCACTAGCTCAATACGGAACGATGTATCGCATAGCACACCGACAATACCTAGTATTTATTCTGGGATAAATATAGATAACATTTACCTAGAGTCAGTACTCGTGTACTCATTAATATGAACATTTTACAACTGAATATCTGGCAAGCATTTCGCATGTATTCGCACTAAAATCTATTCGCATAAAAACCATCAACGGCTAATCGGTATTGTGAAAGTCTGTCACGACTCGCGTTAAAATTCGAAATGCTTTCCAGTATATTACCAATGCGCGTATCTTTATATCGGGAACATAAACGCAAGTTACACACTGGTTCATCATTACTTAACAAAAAGACGGAACTTGCTATACGGGAGAACTCCGGACTTTAGGTGTGATCCGAATAAAAGAACCCTGATCTAAATCGGATACAATTCTGGATTTGGGAATATCTCAAATGACATAAATAATTGTCCGATTTTAAAACAGGATACAACATCATACACTAGGATTCCACAACTTTGATCATGATAGGAAAACTTCCGGAAAATCCGACACAAATTCGGAAAATAAGAAAAATTATGATAATCAGATAACATCCGGGAGCTAGGAAAACCTTACAATATGACACAAACTGGAGAGTGACGGTCAGAAATCTGTGATTGGTCTTGTTTTACTTGTATTCACATATCTTAACTCTAATTTATCCGAAATGAGTCCTGCTCATGTACATCTGCATCTTGTTTCAACGTCAATGTATTTACTGTGCGTGGTTGTTAGTTTGTAACGCATGTCAAAATGATAACGCGACGCAAAAGAGGTGTTGCTGCATTGGTGGCGTTAACAACTTAGATATTGTATTCCGGCTATGCCACTTACTCTTGAATGTAAAGATAGGCAATGTTCTCCATTAATTAACCCTTGAATGCATAAATACTTTTTAAACAAATTGAAACTTCTGAAACGAACTGTTTATTCGCGGGCCAACTGATGACTGCTTTTGGAGAACTAGCGACTGGATTCCAGTCATCGATTTTCTGAGCTATTCTTCACTTGGCCTGTAAATGTACATTTCATAACACCGTTACAGATGCCTTTATTGGCCGGATTAGTCTTTACGGGGTTAGGGGGCTTTCAAATAGTGTAGTCAACTGGAAATCGCCTATGGTTTTTCGTTTCAAACTACGAGGAGATTGACCATTTTGTGAAGCGGGTACAGCGCGTTTCCAAACAAATACATGCACACGTTTCCTGTTTACACCCGTGCTTTTCACTATCATGGGGCGGGGATCAGGTGGGGGCGACAGGTTTTTTGGGTGCCAATAACTGCAAATGGTATGTTATATGCATAGTCTCCTCATTGAACTTTCGCTTTTCGTCTTCGTGATGAGGAGATGAACCAGAGGGTGCTCGGAAAATGGGGTGGATATGGGGGTGGGGGTGGTAGGGGAAAGAGGCTGGTGTGGGAGTGCGTCACATTGCATATTTTATACCTAGTCTCCTCATTGAACTTCGCTATTTTCGCCTTTCGTGATGAGGAGATAAGGCTACATGGCTAGATAAGATATATGTGCTCCCACAAAGGTGTCAAATCAAGAATTGATTCAAGACGGCAAATATTCGGGGTTATAAATTAGACATGTAAATAGGTCTTTATTGTTTTCACATGTTTTTTTACCCTTTTGGACCCGAATAACCAAACACGACAAATTCTTTGCACTTAGAACAGTTTTCTGTATTTTGAAGCTTATTGGAACCGCCCCCTTTGCTGTCCGTGGCAGTAGCGGTTTCCCAATGGATTTATTTCAGAAAGCGCTCAACGGTTTACCGTTATGAATATCCTGAAACTGAGACCTTAGGACAAATTCTTTTTTTTAAATCTCTATTCCTGGTTCTATTTTATCGTAACATATCTGCTGTACTACGTCACGTTATCACGAGGGGTGTGTGAGTGGGCGTGCGTGGTGTGGGTTGTGTGGGTGGTGTGCGTGCGGGCGTGCGTGTGGTGATCCGTGTGGCTGTTTCACTGCGTCAATTAATCATGGAAACACAGTAGAAATAGGGTCCACAGTGGTGCTATGCATAGATTATTCAACTGCTACTCTTTTTAAAACTCGCTTCCACTCCAGAGGCGCATCTGGATCGGGCGCTGTCCGACGCGCGATGTGGATGTAGCAATGATAGCATATTGTTCTAAGGCCTTTGGAGGCGACGCGAGCAAGACTTTCGCGTGTGTTTCCTCCGTTGGAGGTGGGGGAGTGTGGTGTGTTTGTTATGGCCACCTTCGCTCGCTCGCGTCGCGTGCAGTCTAGATGCGACTTAGTGTATCACTTGGGATATACAGCTGTGGTGTATATAAATAATTAAACAGCTGTAAGTGGTGTTCGTAGTATAACTCGCTATCACTCAAACATATCTGTTTTAGCTCGCCTGATTGGAGAAACGGAGATAATGTTAGTATTATATCACAGGTGTGCTACAACTACTTTTCTAGCCTAGAGTTAATGTTTAGGAAGTTACACGCGGTTCTCGATGACCAAACAACCGCAAAAGTTTTACTATCCACTTTCACTGTACATAATTCTCTGTACATAGTTCTTTTGTATTTTAACATGTATATGTTTTTCGACTATCTGTGACTCATGTATTAATAATGTCCTTCAGAGAGAATTTCATATATTTATGGTACTTTTCCTTAGCTATCCGTTAGTTTCCCTACTACTTCTTATGCGAGTCAACTTCTGTCTCTATATTTTACCCATTCCAGTTTTGCCCAGAGGTGCAAATTGCAAACTTTGGAAAGAGATCAAAACGATCACATATAATGCATATGAAAAGAAACCATTATCGTTCAATGAAAGATACCTTATGGCGACCCTGTATAATGATTATGTCGGTATACTCATAACGTAATGGGTACTGATCTACAACAACATAGGGCTGCCATAGGTTTATTTTACATACAAATTAGTTCATGTCATATAAGAATGGACCATAAGAATGCTCCCTTTAAGTCTGTTCATCTGTCATTATATGCTATATATATACGCATGGTGTTACTTATAATTGTTAAACTTAGTCTGTTATTATGTGTTGACAATCCTGGCCCGCCAAATGAAGCAGCAAAAGTGTCTGCCATAAGTTTATTTCATCTCACTATATACGGCCTGCGACATAAAATCCAGAAAATTGAAGTTTGTTTGTGATTACGACATAGTTTCATTTACGGAAACTAAGCTGGATAATGCAGTGTTTGATGATGATGTTAAATTAGATAACTATTATGGACCAATTAGAAAGGACCGATCACATTCAGGTGATGGACTGTCAATCTATGTCTCAAAAAATTGTAATTATAAAAGGCGCATTGATTTGAAAACAGAAGATGTATAACACATATTTATAGAAATAAATTATGGAACTATAATATTTATCCTAGGTCTGTTTTATCGGTCACCGGATTCTCCACAGATATATTGGTCAAACTTTTCTAAAGCGATTGGCAGAGCCGTGGACACGCCTCTACCCGTAATAATTATGGGTGACTTAAATGAAAACTTATTAAATTCGGCTCTTTATAATCTCCAGGACAGTATCACTTTATACAATATGAATTCATTAATTAGTGAATCAACGAGCATAACAGAAACGACTGCAACGCGTATTGACCCAATACTGACCTATGGAAACATTGAGTCAGTAGAGTCAGGAATATATGGGATATAGTGATCATTCAGCAACATATGTTGCTATAAAACTTCCAATACAAATTAAAAGAACTTATAAACGAAAGGTTTGAGTTTATAAAAAAGGAAATTTTGAAAACTTGAATAACGATATTTTCAATACACCATGGGCACCTCTGTTTGGGTCTTGTGAAAATGTGCATGACATTTATGACATATTCAACTCTTTATTTCTTGATATGGTAACTGAATGCATCCCAATTAGAATCATAGAAATTAGGACTGATGATAAACCTTG
>CM067372.1:29274138-29276167 GCA_034401795.1 Chaetoderma sp. LZ-2023a | reverse complement strand
GCATGACACGTGTGTTCGACTGGTGCATATATGCATCCCTATTATGTGACCTACATTGGGATAGCCGTTCAGTTAACACATAGCATCCTGCGAAGAGAAATGTATCTTAATAATGTTTGAAGGCCTTTGGTAGTAAGAAAAGCACATTTCTTATCAGGAGTACTTTCAACAAATTCAGTTTGACATATTACACAGGATATTTCAGCTTGCAGCGGTAAATCGCATGTTTCTGCCATACTGCAACGGAAAAATATAATAAAAAGGGAATCCAGTACCTAATGAGACGATTTACGCTGTGAGTACTAGATTTATTCCCTATATGTGCGCAGTTTTTATGTAATAATCAAGTAATTTGCATATTTTAGTAATTCAATTAAATTGAAAATACAAGACCAACCATTTGGGGCATTGTTTCTTTTTATATATCAATTTTGTAAAATGTTGTGCTATATGATACCACAAAACACGCTTTAATTAAATTAGTGTGCAATGGCATTTTGATTTTACTTTCTTTTACAATGTCTAACTTTACCTGGGTACGTTTGTATAAAAAATGGTCACTAATATTAACGCTTGCGCAATAATACGCATAAAAAATTCTGCCCAGGTTAGAATTTTTAGGATATTGAATATGCCATAAAGGACATATTCCCGCATCGAATTGCGTAAGAAAATCGTGGTACCCAATTATGTCCCGGTTCGGCCAATTTTTGGCTTAATTCTACTACACTAAGATAGCCTCTACTCAGCGGCCAGATCATTACAATTCAAAAGACAAAAAGACTGTCGGTCGACAGACAGACGGATCTAGAGACTTATTCGAGTTTCATGCAATCATATATTCATGAAATCTAAAAGCAGGCTTCCATTGTATATGAAACACAAAATACAGTCAAGGGGAAATACCGGTGTTTATATAATATTCGACAGGAACTGTTTACGTGTGAGTCTAAAACACCGTCGACCCTTCGGTGTGTAAAATACGTCTTATTTATGTGAATTAATGGACCTTTCCCGTTTTAGCTATGCCCCCGCCCATCTCTATCTAAGCTCCACCACACACCCATCGTCCATATTGGGATTGATCGATCTCTGAACTCTCTGATTATCAATTTCCCTGAACACGATACAGGTTTTGTTCAATACTTTGAAACAAATTTGACTGGGCGCTATTGCTGCCTATTGGCCGCAACATTGTCCAGGTCAAATTAGTTTCAAAATATTCAACAGAATCGTGCGGTGACCTGGGTTGCGGGCCTCTGAGTGGGCGAGCCAGCGTATGCAATTTGGACGCAGAGTTTAGAAACTACTAAATAAATCAAACAGACTGTGTGACACAAATATTCAATTAAAGCGCTCGTGTCCCATTAAATATAACACTTTTGCATTGAGATATGAGATGCCTGTTCAATTTACCCAACATGCAATTCTACCCGGCACGCAATGCTACCCAGCATGTTATGCCCTGACTCCATAATCGTTGTAAACTATTGGACGCCATATTCGTTGAGTCTATTGCCTGCACAAGCCAGGAGTTCTCTAACAACACCAGCCTGCTTGCACTCATTTGTCCTCCACCTCTTCACGGCAGCACATTCGACAATCTGTGTTTCAATACTTTTCAGAGAAAGTGTGCCAATGTCCAGAAGAAAATAGGAGAAAGCTTTTGTATACATTGAAAGTAAGTTGAGTGAAAGTTGTTGCTATCAATGACAACACCAACATTCAGTCAAATTGTCAAATAATTAGTATGTAATGCAATTACTACATACTATATATTTATAATTATATATATATATATATATATGTGTGTGTGTGTGTGTGTGCGTGCGTGCGTGCGTGCGTGCGTTGCGTGCGCGTGCGTGCGTGCGTGCGTGCGTGGCGTGCGTGCGTGCGTGCGTGGCGTGCGTGCGTGCGTGCGTGCGTGCGTGCGTGCGTGCGTGCGTGCGTGCGGGCGGGCGGGGGGCGGGCGGGCGGGCGGGGCGGGCGGGCGGGCGGGCGGGCGGGCGGGCGGGCGGGCGGGCGGGTG
>CM067372.1:29056638-29269138 GCA_034401795.1 Chaetoderma sp. LZ-2023a | reverse complement strand
ACGTCTACATGGCATGCTATTACAAGCTCGCACGTCAATATAGCTGCTGGATTGAGAAGTGTCGTCGTCCAAAACAGGAAAATACAATTTATTCACAATATTCGCATTTCTCAGCAACTAGTGTCTGTTTTGACATTCCCTTCCGGCATCCACCCACATACGCATGACTAACGTACGCGTGAATGCACACACCATAATTATCAGTCTGGCAGCGGTGTACTGTTTGAGAGACACAACTCCTTCAATATGTTTCCTTCTCTCACCGTTCACGGCTTAGCGATGTTGTTCTACAGAGGCTGTAGGTCTGTAGTACCTTTGATATGGCATCTGCTTTATGAAGTGACGAACAGTGTTGATTGTGAAGTAGTTATATTCATTGAAAAAAGCTCATCATATCTGTTTTTAAAGATCAAAGTCCTTTATACTGGAATTATTTTAGAATAATCGCTTGCTTGCGTGAACAATTTATTAAGCAGACTTCTTTGTGTCAACGATCGATCTTATATTTACCAACCATTTGGTAATATTCACATGCATTTATGTGTATGTGGTTCTGTGCATCTGAATGCACTTGCGAGAGTGCGTGTGTGAGTTCGTGCGTGCGTGCGTGCGTGTACGTAAGCAGCGCTATTATACTATACTGATAACATGGATATGAGTTTGTGTTAACTACTGGCTAGGATGTATCGCTCATTATATGCCAGAATGTAGCCTAATGCTATTGCGTGCGGCACAGTGATCCCGCATAGCTTTTTCACCAACATCAAGAGCCGTATGCAGATCATAACATCATGCCGATATATCTAATTTCTAAAGTAGTATGCAACACCAGCTCACACGTGTATGTATTTATGACTCTTTCATGTAAAATGGACATAGTCCTGTAAGAGATTTTAACACCCTTAGAAGCACCCGTTCAAACAAGTACATGAGATGTGAGATAATGTTATATCTTATTTCTCATTGAGATAGGAGGTTTGCTTTGAAACGTAATTTTCATATTTTCCAGCAGTCCTGCAAATCCGCCCCACCCACCCTGAACCCTGGAGTCACCATATCTCAATTTCAAGCCAGCCATACAAGTAAGCTACTGAAAACTTTGAAACAGATCGACAGAAAACGTATTGCTGTCATAGGACTTAACAGTCAATTTAGTTTCAACATATCCAGCATAATATGTCTTACGTTGTAAACAATTTATAACATTGTTAGCCTCTTGGTTTCAACGGGTCAATTTGTCATCGTATGCTGGCAAGTATTTAAATATGTTTGAAACAACCATTTGTGTCCTTGTCCAATTAATAGCTATGGTTATTATTCTTACCATCGCGCACACAACTGTGCGACATATATATCCATACAGTGGAGGTGGTGGTGGTGGTGGTGGGGGGGGGGGGGGTGGTGGTGGTGGTTGTGAAAATCAGTTCTAATCCATGATTTAATCTTACATAATTGATGAATCCAACCTCTTGTTCAATTACATGACGTTATTATCATTTAGGTCACGCATAGGCTGACGTAAATACATAATGTATGGCGCAACTAAATCATGTCACTAAGTCATGAACCTTTAAAATTCGTGGAATTCACGGTTCGAATCTATCGCACCACGGGCACAGCGGAGGCGGTGCTTAGTTAGAGACTGGTCAGGAATAGCTAAGTGTGGGTTCATTCATTCGATGGTAATTCTAACTTTTCCTGTATGAAGGCCCATCCACTGAATTTGAGACAAAAAACCCTCGCAACCCCAAATGATAAACATGAATTCACATGATTCTGTTACTTCATATACAAATAGACAAAATGGTTGATCTCTGAGAGGCAATGGACTACTACACCAATGTGTTCACCAGTAGGAACCAGCTCAGCGGTAAGCTTACAAAAACGAAGACACTGCGCGGTTTCTCTTGCGAGAGCTGCATCTGCAGGCTTCCAACATTGAGAACCATCTCGCCTTCTGGTGTGACTCGATCAGCAATGCACTTCTTTCAAGTTGTTTAGTCAACAACTGAAACTTTGCTTTAGACTGGAGTTGTGTTATTCACTGCCCGCGCTATTATAGCCATTCACTATTTACGGACTAATTTTATAACGCCCGTGTATAAAGTGATAGTCGGATTAACGATATTTAAACGGACCATTTGGAGAGAGACATCTAAACATGTACAATGGGTCAGTTAACGCCCCAGGAGATAGGCAACGCTCACTAAGGCGACAATCCTTGCTACGGCTTCGTCTCATCTAAAAATCACAAACTAAATGTCATATGAATTTGAAAGCACGATTTTATGGTATTTCCTAGTGAATATGGACGCATAAAATGTAATATCCTTATTACTGCCTATAATGTTTTATATTTCAGAGTGGTGGATATTGTTCGAAATGCTAATGCCTTATTCATCGTCATAATTTCATATTGATTGCAACTGCTTATATTATTATTATCACGTTATATTGCTATACCGGCTTCTTACCATAACATGCATTTGCTAAAGATAATCGTCTCTGATCATGGCACAAGTTTCGCAAGTTCACAGAGTATGTTACACTTGTACGTGTATTAGCAGAACAAAGGGATCAATTTCTAGCTATGCCCTGCCTATTTCTCGCAATGCCCTGCCTATTTCTAGCTATAGCCTGCCTATTTCTAGCGATACTCTGCCTACTTCTAGCTATGCCCTCCCTAATTCTAGTTATGACCTGTATATTTCTAGCGATACCCTGCCTATTTCTAGCTTTTTCCTGCCTATTTCTAGTTATGCCCTGTCTATTTCTAGCTATGCCCATCATTTATAGCGATGCCCCGCCTATTTCTAGCAATGGCATGCCTATTCCTAGCGATGCCATGCCTATTTCTAGCTATGCCCTCTATTTTTCTAGCAATGCCCTGGCAATTTCTCGCCAATCCCTTCCTATCTCTAGCGATGTGCTGCCTATTTCTAAGTATGCCTGCCTATTTCTAGCTATACACTGCCTATTTCTAGCAATAGCCTGCCCATTTCTAGCGATGTCCTGCCTATTTCTAGCAATGCCCTGCCTATTTCTAGCTAAGCTCCGCCTATTGCTAGCTATGCCCTGTATATTTCTAGCTAAGCCCCGACTATTTCTAGCTATGCCATTCCTATTTCCCGCTATGACCTGCCTATTTCTAGTTATGCCCTTCCTATTTCTAGCGATGCCCTGTCTATTTCCAGCAACGCCCTGCCTATTTCTAGCTAAGCTCCGCCTATTGCTAGCTATGTCCTGCATATTTCTAGCTAGACCCCGCCTATTTCTAGCTATGCCCTTCCCATTTCTCGCTAAGTCCTGGCTATTTCTAGTTATGCCCTTCCTATTTCTAGCATTGACCTGCCTATTTCTAGCTATGCCACGCCTATTGCTAGTTATGCTCTGCCTATTTCTAGATACGCCCTGCCTATTTATCGCTATGCCCTTCTATTTCTAGCTATGCCCTGCCTATTTATAGCCATGTCCTACCTATTTCTAGCTATTCCATGCCTATTTCTCGCTATGCGCTATCTATTTTTAGCTATGCCCTGTCTATTTCTAGCTATGCCCTGTCTATTTCTGGCAACATCCTGCCTATTTCTAGCTAGGCTCCGCCTATTTCTAGCTATATCCTGCATATTTCTAGCTAAGCCCCGCCTATTTCTAGCTATGCCCTTCCCATTTCTAGCTATGTCCTTCCTATTTATAGCGAAGACCTGCATATTTCTAGCTAAGCTCCGCCTATTTCTAGCTATGTCCTGCTTATTTCTAGCTATGCCCTGTCTATTCCTCGCTATGCCCTGTCTATTTCTAACTATGCCCTGCCTATTTCTAGCTATGCCCTGCCTATTTCTCGCTATGCCATGCCTAGTTCTCGCTATGCCCTGCCTATTTCTCGGTACGCCATGCCTAGTTCTCGTTATGCCATGCCTATTTCTCGTTATGCCATGCCTAGTTCTCGCTATGCCATGCCTAGCTCTCGTTATGCCATGCCTAGTTCTCGTTATGCCATGCCTATTTCTAGCTAATCCCCGCCCACGTGTTATGCCTGTAGGAATCGAGCCGATATATGGACACCTGAATCAGCAGGCTGTAAACTCCAAGGCAATTATGCGAGTAAGCTATTGACTATTTGATACTAATTAGCTAGGGAGTTGTTGTTGCATATGGAGACAACAGCTCACAGTTAAATTAGGAAATACATACACTTCGTACACTTTCGTGACAGACTTAATGATTTTCGTGACAAAGCAACATTGATTTGATTGTGACGTCACCCACATGTGACGTATTAGACGATGATGTCAGATACTTGATTGGCAGATCGGATCCCTATTTTATTTTTTACTGCTAATCAGTGTATTAAGTCAATCTTTTAAATGAGAAATAATGTACACACAGCTCTTATGATAGCTTCTCTAAATTTCCACTTGAGATTTAATAATTCTATGTGTAGACTAGTTACGGTAAACTTCTTGAGTAATAACGATTTTTACACTTGTAATGAATATGTAATATTTCCCTGTATAAAATCCAGTATTCTGCAACAAATTTGATAGTAAACACCACAAGAATAATATATTTCTAGCTTTAACGTTACTATAAAAAAACATAACTGAGGGAGCCCACTACGACATCAATGGACGAATATAGTTTTAGTTATGCCCCGCCCCACCCATTCCCAGCTAAGCTCAGCCCGCACGTTCTCCGTGTTAACCCTAACCCTAACCCGATCGAATGCTGAACTCCTTGATACCTCAATTTCCAGCTGTTGACTATTTGGAAACTAATTTCATTTGGTGCTGTTGTAGCAACAGCGCCCAGTCAAAGTAGTTTCAAAATATTGAAACGAAAGTTTATTAAATAGTAAAGACATACAATTCGTACAATTTTACGGACTATTAAGTGCTTATGATGGGCGTAAATCCGTCATTCATGACGTAATTGAGTGTGACGTCAACCTACATGTCACGAATTTGATTATGACGTCATATACTTGACTGACAGACGGGATTCCACTATTGAGTCACTAAGGTTCCATGCCATTGATAAGTAGAGATTTTAATGGCGATTTCGTTGAAACCCAGCGAATAACGCAAAAAGTCTTTGTAAAACGGAGAACACTCATACTAAATACATACTCATTATATCTAAAGTGAACAGGATACGTAACAGGTGGCTGCTTGAATACAAAAAGATTAAAGACATTTAGAAGAAACTATACATGTAATATATTAAATAACATAATCGATACACGCTATTTTCAGATCTATTTCAAGTCATCAAATAAAGATATTAAATTGTTAATGGAATTTCAATGTGTTGTCTAATGTACCATTGTATGATATTTCTAGGATGTCTTGCTGGCATAGCTGTAAGAGTATGCCGGTAAAGTATATACTAAAATGATTCCCAAGATCATATTTACTACACGAGTCGCTGTATAATTTGTGCAAATACCTATCAATCATAAACCTGATCGTGGAAACTCGGCTTTAGGGAATAAAGCTGTCTAGGCATGCACACCTCATGGGTTTAATATAAGCTCGTGTCAATTTCACGAATGCTCCCACAGTGGAGATCCAACTAGAATATGAACAAGCCAATTATACCTGAGCGCATTGGAAAAATATCCACGATTTGAAGTTTAAGCTTGACAAACAATGTTGTTGTTGCTGTCGGCATCAACAACTTATTGCATATGTAATCCCAAAGTATATATCAGTTAAGATTTGTTTACATTCCATCGAATATGGGCTACTAGTATAAACTACAGTCAAACATTCTACAAAAGACAATCAGCGAGGCATCGCCAAAGACGGACAGCCGCTCTTAAAATTCAAATCGTGCGAGTGCTTAAAAGTACAAGATGGCCGCATTGACATTGACAAAATAATGTTATGTTCAAAGTTTGATTGTGTTATTGTCCAAACATTAATGTAGCAGAAAGTCGTTCATGTTGAATGGGAATAATATATTATTACAATAACAGGCGATTCATTTAGGATTCCTTAGTGACAGTCATGGGAGTTATCAATCTACTTCGTATCTATTCCAAGAAATACGAGTGTTTGAAAATACTTTGCACTCCAACTTTAAGTGAAAATTAAAAGGAATTGCAATGTTAAGGAATTTAATGTCATTTTTCAACCATGGTTAGAATCAAGATATGCAGTCATCCTTTATGGTAGATGAATATTTAATGTGTATCCAGCGGCATCCCTTGTGGTAGCATTTCATGTTCATTCGGCGTTTCCTCATTGGGCTGAATGTTGATTTGATCTGGAACTGGATTTGGGTAATACTTGACGACATCTAATACAGACTTTTGCCGCATTATGGAGATCATAATGGGACATCTGGACCAAATATTACAAAATCACATTGACATGCACCTTTGCGACCATTTCCTTTAATTTCATCCAGGTCAGAGGACGTGTAAAGGTAAATTTGTAACCATTTTAATAACATAATCGATTCTAAAAAAGATGGCACGTCTAATTTGGAAATCAACTATAAATCTCAGGATGTATTTCAACCGAAGGGTGGACTAAGCGAGCCCCTGATGATGATATACAAATAATTCATCGCTGTACCACAGTGTGGGCGTAAAAGCACTACTTTGTTTTGAATAGATTTTGAACCATTCGGAAGATTTTTTTTACTGTTTTGACAATGGACCGTTCCGGTTTTAGTCATGCCCGCCCATCTCTAGCTAAGCTCCACCCACACCTCGCTCGTGTTGGGATCGATCGATCTCTGAACACCCTAACTATCAATTTCCAAAAGAAACTACACAGGTAGGCTGTTTAATAATTTGAAACTAATTTGACTGGGTGCTGTTGCCGCCTAAGGCAGCAACGGCGCCCAGCCAAATTAGTTTCAAAATATTAAACAGCATGTTTATTAAGTTGCAAAGAATTACACAGACATACAATTCATACAACGTGTCGGAGTATTTGAGATTTGATGGCGGTCTATATGGAACCCTTTGTGACGTGATGATTGTGACGTCATCATACAAGCGCTGAGCTGATAATGACGTCATGCGAGGTCAGATGATGGATTGATACTCTGGAGAGGTGAATTGTTTCTGACCAAGTTTGATTGTGTGATTGCGACCATTCTTGGATGTTCATTACCACTCTGGGTATGGTTTTTAATGCTCTTTCCAACAATGTACACAATTTTTGATTGTTTTGGTTTACTATTTTCAGTATGTGTTTACCATTCCTCATTGCGTTATATTTTTCGTGAAAGTATTCCATGATTATCTTTATAACTAAGTGGTCAACTCTTTTACTAAGCAGCCATTACTTGAAAGCCAGTAATGTTAATGTTACTCTTGCAACCTCTATTTTAATATTGTGGTAATTATTATTTTCAAAATACATTAATTTTATGAATACATTTGCTGCTTTTATTTCAGAATCAGCAGACTACAGCACATGAATGATGGACTGATATAATCACTCGCTGAAGAAAGATTGAAATATGCCCATATGCAAGATTGATTTATCTATAGAAGCTTATTTAAGCTATGAAAACATATTATCTTCTGAATACATTGCTCTGGTTTGCTACATTTTTCCTCAATAGACGGACGCACGTGCAAACAAGCAAATAAATCGAAAAGCAGATCTATGTGTCAGGAATAAATGGAAATGTAAGCTAGCAAACGTTTTTATATAATGTGTGTTTGCTCATACAGTTTCGGCATACTCAATGGGATACGTCGTTTGATCTGAAGCTGCGTCAAAGAATGCCAATATTCCACCACGTTCACAGCCACGCTAAGATGGCTCCATAGCCAATTAAAATGTAGATAATGGTACCCTCTTACCCACTATGAACATCTAAGAAACGCCTCAATTAATAATACCAAAACAGCCCGCATAAAGAAAATACCGGGAATATTAAGCTAACCAAGTAACTTACACTGAATGCGCGACATCTATCGAGGTAAATTCAGCTCACCCACATCTATCCCACGCATATATGCTTTGGAAATGCTCATGGCAGCTGGGTTGACCACAAACTAAGATTTAGAATTAAATTTATCTCAATTTATGTAAAATTTGGGTGGACATTTTCAACTTCCATAGTTCTGACTGTCCCAACTGGCATTGTAAATGAATCCGATATGTTCGCATATATTAACCTAGTGTGTCAAAGATCGCATTACACTCCCGTCGGGGCATTTCACAACGGTGATGCTGAACGCTTTACTATCAAATATTTAGGAGCCTTCAAAGTAAGTTGTAGCTGTCGTGGGAATTGACACTGGAGAATATAACGTATCGATTCTTTAGAAAGGATGATACCGCATTTATACTTTCGATTCCACAGACGTGTTGGATAACTTGTTGTCTAATGAGCAATACTATATTGTAGATTACTTCTAAAAAGGAGCGCAGATAGACGGCAGAAGGTGTGCAGAACTGTTTCGGAAAGCTGGCATAGCTACTGATAAGGACCTGCGCCCATCACATAGACGTCAATTACATACGACAGGCTAGAAATATAATGAATAGGGCAGATACATATCAGATTCGCGTGAGGTGCTCGTTCTCACCTTTATCTGCATTTTGTCAATGGACCCAGTGACCATGTGACCTAGATATTCAAACCGTTTAGTTGAGTGCCAATTTTGCCGATTTTAGCTTCTTGTATTCCATCGCTACATATTTCGGTAAACACTCAGTGACCCGGTGGCATAGATATGTAAAATATTGAGCTGCACCTGGAAATGCTTCTATGCCACCCACATAAGCATGACAGTGGGAATTGTGGCGATTCCGTCAGCTTGCATTGTCAAGCTATGGCCAACAATTTGTATTCCGATGTGACGCTGCGACCTAGCTATGTGACAGTTTGAAAGGAAACGCTAATCGTTCCTACACTATGAAAGAGTGTGCCAAATTTGGCAATTCTACCACCTTGCATTCCCGGGTTATGGGCAAAATTATATTTCAATATGATACAAGTGACCCACTGATTTAGATATCTGGTCACGTGAAGATAAAGTTTAATTCTCGTTACCCAGCTCCTGTAAGCGTTGATATGCCAACTTTTGTGGTTCTTCTTACTGGCGTTCCAGAGATATACTACAGACAGGCATACAGAGAGGCATGCAGACAGACGTAAAGACGGACAGGCGGATAGACAGGCAGATGGATGGACGGACGGACGGACGGACGGACCGACGGACAACAGACAGACATGACGGACGGGCAGTTGTGTGTAAGATATGTGACTTAACGCGTCACCAAAAACAAGACGAGGGAACGTTACATTAATATTATGTTGTCTATGATAAAACCTTAGCTGAAACTATGTGCACCTTGCTAACAACCACCAGCCAGTAATATACTAAAGACGTACATGATGCTTTTCTAATTTGACAACTGCACCACGTATAGCTGTTTGGCTGAAATCTGACGCCCAGTTTGAAATCGGTTTCTTTCCAAAATGCTATGTCTGTCACGTGGATTAACTGATGCTCATTTTGAGCACCAACATGGCAAACCCTCTTTACTGTCTCATTCATCAATCATCCTTCAAAATCCTGACATTCCATCGCAGCACTATACAATTGAATGCCAATGAATATCCCACAGATTCTGCTTAGCACCTATTCATTAACCAAAAAAAGCTAATTTCGGTACAAAGATGGGGAATTTGGTCACAGCTGAAGTAGTTTGTTATTCACACCACCTCCCTATATACAAGCGTCTTTAATGAAGAAGCCAGCACATGCTGGTGTCATCTGTGTATGTCTGATAGAACCTGTCTACAGCGAGCACTTTATGAACCATTTAAAGGTGATCAGTAAAACAGATTGTCACTTCATTTAACTAGATAGCCATATGTAATGAATTGTGGGCCACACGATAATTGTTATTTAAGGTGGGTGGGTTGGTTGATAGCTTAACGATGACCAGTTTTAAATAAGCACAATAGCCTTGTCGGAAAGCAAGGCGTCGCTGTAGCCAGTCTTGCCTGTATACCATTATCCGCCGGCCATATTGACAACTTCTACCCTGCCGGAACTAACTATGAATACAATGGGGCATTAGCGGTTTTGCTGGCCTTAACGACGAAAGGCATACCTCGGGGCTATCTGTTTCTGTTCAAAGCTGTCGCTACGCCAAGGACGATAAGAAATCCTATTAGAGTTCTCTTCGCCAATAATTCTCTCTGACATAGACACTCAAATATGGCTGTCAATCAATAAGACGCGATAAAACGGATAAAGTCGCCTTTAAATTGGGGACTCTATGTGCTGAGTTTCAGACGTAGTATTTACTAAATGAGGTCTTATCGAGATGATTGTCCAAATTGATTGAGTTCAATGAGCAAATTAGCGAAGTAATAATGTACAGGATCATAGGCGCTGGCAGGGGGGAGGGCGGTGGTGGTGGTGGGGGTGGGGGGAGGTCGTCGGTACGAAGGACCACACCCCTCCCCGCCACCACAAAAATAGGCCTACCCAGATAGATAACCCTGACATTTTTATCACACCCAACCCCATGTACACCACCAACACCAAAACATAATCATCATTAATTGAGGTCTGAGCACATTTTAGCCTTTCTAATTTTGATCGAATTTTGGTATTTTAACCTTGAGAAATGCAGGAAATGCATCCTGAGAGCATCTAGATTTCAAAATATTCCTGGGGAGGACCCCCGGACCGCCGCACCCCATCCCCGAAATGCGGGACGGGGCACCCCTCCCGGACCCACCCCCAAATTTGACCCCCTCTTTAGAATTACTGGCGACGCCCATAAGGATATAGCACATCTGTGCAATATCTGGCAGAGTTACATGCCATTATATCCTGGAAGGCAATGATGTCATAACGGCAGGCAATGACGTCATAACGGCAGGCAACCAACAAGCGTATAAGTATACAAGTATTGTCTAAGGTAAAGATTTCATTAAGCTGAGTGTTGAGCTTGTAGTTAAATATGTCAATTAATAAATAATTTGACAAATCCAACCAACTCAAAAAAATAAAAATAAACATGAAATCTTCATAATTTGAAATAGTTGAGCTAGCGCGTTAACCATATTAAACTAAAACATGCTAGTGAGAGAGCAATGGGCTTTTCCAGACTTAGATATGCCCCACCCATCTTTAGCCAAGCTCCACCCACACCGCGATCGTGTTGGGATCGATCGATATCTGAACACTCTTACTATCAAATCCAGAATACTATATAGGTAAGCTATTGAATATTTTGGAACTAATTTGACATGTTTATTAAATAGTAGAGACATACTATTCGTGCAACGTGTCGGACAATTACGAGTTAAAGACGGGTCGCATTGACTCATTTATGACGTAATGATTATGACGTGATCCTACACGCCACTTAGTTGACGTCAGGTTGATAGATGGATACTCTGGAACGGTGAATTAATGTTATTACTTTAAATAAGAATGTCAAATTTTAAACACTGTGAAATCGCGATTGCCATTTTTGTCTTGTGATTTCACTTAAGAGTCCCCAAAAGCACAACTATTCTTCTTTAGATATGCCAGCAATAAATACAATGTAATTCAAAGTGAACCATGAAAATATCAACTGGACAGAGGAAATGGCCACACACATTGATACCAATAGGTTTAACCTAAATGTGGGCCACGGTGATAACCACCCAGACACAGGAAATGGTGCTAATATTGTTCCTTGTAGGCTAGAAGTGCATGGCATCATAGCGACTGTCATAATGTCTGCTTAGTGAATGGACCGTTCCAGTTTTAGCTATGCGCCGCCCACCTCTAGCTAAGCTCAACCCACACTTCGCCGTGTTGGGATTGATCGACCCCCGAATGCACTGACTATCAATTTCCTGAAAATTATACAGGTAAGCTGTTGAATATTTTGTAACTCACTTGACTGGTTGCTGTTGCTGGCTATGGCAGCTACAGCACCCACTCAAATTAGTTTTACAATATTCAACAGAGTATTTATTAAATAGAAAAGACATACAATTCTTACAGCAACGCATAGTCCCTCTTCAACTATTCGTTTGTAACGTACGAATCTACGTCATTCGTGACGTCATAATAACGTTTTTGATTGTGATGTCATTCTATACGTCGCGTAGTTGATTATGACATCATGTGATGGATAGATACAGTGGAACGACCCATTTCCATCTGCATGCCAAGATAAACTTGCTTCTAGGACAGGAAAGGCTGGCTCGCTTATTGAGCCAGTCAATGGATGAATTCACTTTTAGCTATGCCCCGGCCGTCTCTAGCCTGTTCTTCCCATGCGGTGAGCGTGTTGGGATCAATTAGTATACTTTGAATACTGAATTCCCGGAATCTAAATTTCCCAAACCGCTTTGCAACTAAACTGTTGGATAATTTGGGACTTATTGGGCTGGAGCGGGAGTTGCTGCCTATTGCTGCAATGGTGTGCGCGTGCGTGCGTGCGTGCGTGCGTGCGTGCGTGCGTGCGTGCGTGCGTGCGTGCGTGCGTGCGTGCGTGCGTGCGTGCGTGCGTGCGTGCGTGCGTGCGTGCGTGCGTGCGTGCGTGCGTGCGTGCGTGCGTGCGTGCGTGCGTGCGTGCGTGCGTGCGTGCGTGCGTGCGTGCGTGAGTGCGTGCGTGCGTGCGTTCGTGCGTGCGTGCGTGCGTGCGTGCGTGCGTGCGTGCGTGCGTGCGTGCGGGCGGGCGGGTGGGCGGGCGGGCGTGCGTGCGTGCGTGCGTGCGTGCGTGCGTGCGTGCGTGTTTATCCCAGCGATATCTCTTGAATCCTATCAGGTAGAATCACCACACTTGGCACATACATTTATATTATGAGTGGCTAGAGAAAACTTTAGTTTGGGGTTAAAAGGTAAAAAATCATGGTCACGAGGTCACTTAGTGCGTCCCGAAATACACAATTATAGCCATAAATCGGTAACTAAGGTAGGTAGAATCACCAAATTTGGTACATCCATTCATATTATTATTATTATTATTATTATTATTATTATTATTATTATTATTATTATTTTACCATATTTATATAGCGTTGTTTTCCAAAAAAGATAGTTAAAAAACGCTGTACAATGATTAACTACTTAGGTTAAAATAGAAACTGACATCACATTTCATAAAATAGAAAACCATAACTAGAATTATTAAAATTAGATGTGGATTTCAACAGATGATAAAACTTAATAGACGGCAGTAAGATTTAGATAGGTACATAGTGATCGATTAAAGATGGGTTTTAAGGGCTTTCTTAAAACCGGCAAGCTTGTTTATGTGCCGTATGTTAGCTGGCAGTGTGTTCCACAAGACAGGTGCTGCTCTTGCGAACCGTCGGTCACCGTATGTTATAGTTCTAGAGCCTGGTACAATTAGAGCCATTGACTGCGCAGATCTAAGGCTCCTGTTCGGCTTATAGATATGCACTATGTCGCTGATATATGCTGGTGACTGGCCGTGTATAGCCTTGAACGCTTGCGTCAGCAATTTGAACTTCACACGACTTTCGATTGGAAGCCAGTGCAGGTCTTTTAGTATTGGTGTGATATGGTCGTACCGAGGGGTGCGTGTGATGTTGCGAGCTGCTGTGTTTTGCACACGTTGGAGTTTGTTAATCAGAGATTTTGGCAGACCGTACAATAGTAAATTGCAGTAGTCTAATCGTGAGGTTAATGAACTATTAACTAATGTGTTTGCTGCATCAACCGTGAGACAACTTCTAATTTTACCAATGTTACGTAGGTGTGCATATGCAGATCTACAGATGGAATTTACATGCTGTTCCATTGACTTCTTACAGTCAAATATGGCACCTCAGTTTCGAACAGTTGCGGCTGGTTTGATGTTAGCATTGTCCACAGCGATAGAAACATTGTCAACAGTTTGAGGCATATAATTAGATTTAAAAGCAATGACCTCGGTCTTATCGCCATTGAGTTTGAGCATATTCTCTGTCACCCATTTACGAATATCAGCAACACATAGTTCTATCGCGCTAACGGTCGCTTGTTGGTCCATACTGTCGTTAGCTTTGAAAGCAAGATCGAGCTGGGTGTCGTCGGCATAGAATTGGTGGCCTAGGTTATGGTGCCGTACAATGTCACCAAGTGGTATGGTATACATTGCATACTTTTTAGGACCTGGTACTGAGCCTTGAGGAACACCATATTGCAGCAGTACTGCGTCTGACTATGCGTCATTTATTATAACAGGTTGGTACCGGTTGCTCAGGTCAGATTTTATCCACCCTAGCGCATTTTCACCTATTTTGAAACACTGTTCGAATCGTGTCAGCAGCACACTGCGGCCTATGGTGTCAAACACAGCGGAAAGGTCGAGCAGTACAAGCACTGCCGCTTTACCCTGGTTCAGGGACTCAAGGATGTCGTTTTGTACCCTGGATAACGCGGTTTCAGTATAATGGAATTTCCGGTATGCTGATTGGGACCGTTCGTGGAGATCATTCAGTTTTAGATGATTTTCAGGACGACTGTCTACGACCTTTTCAAGCACTTTAGAGAGAAACGGAAGATTTGATACAGGTCTGTAGTTTTTCAAAACATTTTTGTCTAGTCCGTTCTTCTTTAAAATAGGTTTTATGTGCACACGTTTAAAAGTTTCCGGTACACAACTGGATTTCAATGACGTGTTAACGATATTATAGGTGCTGGAAGGTCTATGAGTTTCAGCACAAAGCAGTACATATCTAGGTCAAGGTGTCACGAAGTGCATTGCTAAGACAGCATTCTAGTTAGTATTACTCACGCCGCAGAAGTACGTGCGTGCGTGCGTGCGCGTGTTTATCCGAGCGATATTTCGGGAATCCTATAAGGTAGAATCACCAAAATGTGGCACATACGTTGATATTAAAAGGTAAAAATTTGTTGACATGGGGTTACTTAGTGCATCCCGAAATACACGATTTTAAACATAAGTCAGGAACGCAAGTAGGTAACATCATCCAATTTGGTGTATCCATTCATATTATAGTTGGCGAGAAGTCAGATGAGTTTCAGGACACAGCATCAGATATAGGTCACGGAGTCACGAAGTGCATACCGGTATACAGATTTTTGTCCATAGCTCTGGAGTGCAAGAAGTTAGAATCACAAGATTTAGCACCCGCCTTCATATTATTATTATTATTATTATTATTATTATTATTATTATTATTATTATTATTATTATTGTAAACGTAGATTTTTATAATTACTTAAATATTATTTCTTCTTATTGTTATTCTTTCTTTTCTTCGTCTTATTATTCTCAAGATTGTCACCACCTATCTCCTCCTACAGTTTTCATAGGATCAGCTCCAAACATGGTCGACTTGTAATACCCCTTGAGAGCTGCATTGCTATTATTTTTCTTTTGGATTTACCACCGAGGTGCGAGCTACCCACCTTTCCGTGGGCAAAAAGCCCCATAGGAATGTACGGGGCTGAACTTTGGACAGTGATTTCTTCTAGTGTCTTCAACTGATTGCCTTCAAATTTGGTCAACCCCTAGTACATGGAATGTGTAAAATTTGGCGGAAATCCTTTTTATCTGACCCTGTGTTCACGGTAATATTTTGATAAAATGAGGCAATTCCTGCGTTTTTTGACATGAGTTATCTCCCATCCCCTGTTGAAGTTAGTTGGGACAATTAGGGCCTACATCTAATGTAATTCTATTTTCCGTGAGGACCTGGCACAAACAAAATTTATTAATTTCTCCTTTATTTCAAGTTTCATGGCATTTTCATTGATTTTAACAAAACTTCACTGAAGTAAATCTGGCATGCTGGATCCAATGGTGATGGTTTTAAGGTGAACTGACCAAGTCAATGCCATTCAGGGGTCAATGGTACCAATTTCCGGTTTTGCCATGAATTGCATCCCTTTACCTGTTGAAGTTGATAAAAACAATTAAATTTGGTGAAATTCGATTTTCTATAGCTTCCTGGCACAAACAAAATTTATCAATTTCTCCTTTATTTGACGTTTCATGGCATTTTCATTGAATTAAATAAACTTCAGCAATGTATATCAGACATGCCGGATCCAATGGTGATGGCTTCAAATTGGTCAGACCAAATAGGTTAGTTATAGGTTAATGTTACCAATTATCGTTTTTGCCATGAATTACATGCCCTTTAGCTGTTGAAATTGATATTTTAAGTTTACTGATCTATATGGTCTATATTGCTCTAATTCAACACATCAAGAACAATAGACAATAAGGGCATAAACGTATGGTCGCCGGTAGTAAAGTTACATTGGCTGATACATCTATACATTTCACATACGTAAAGAAGTGTATCAACTGCTTCTAGTGGGCCAATACTAGCTTTTGATCTTCGATTCCTATAAATACGGGCACTCAATAGCCAAGAAGATGGGAATTAGAAATTCCAAAACTATTAAAAACGTAAAAATAAATTTGACGGCATATTTCATTACCGTTTCACAGAGAAAACCAGAGTGTCCATTTACGATTCTAGTCGTGATTCGTTGACTCAGAGTGCGTGCACTATACATGATATGTTGTGGTTATGTCAGAAGACGAATTCTTTGAGGTGTTCATATATTTTATGCGATTTGAATCCTCCGCGCTAGGGAGGTCTTGAGTGCAATGTGTAATGTGGAACTTGTGGCGCCAGTATTTCGTCTGAAATTCTCAAACTGTCTAGACATATTTAAGATTGTTTCGTATTTAACATAATTCCTTGCGCGAATAAACCGCAGTGTGCACAGATGTTTACATACAATTAGCAAATAGTAACAATTGGGTGACCGGTCTTGAATATCTGTATATAAAACGGTATGCAGTAGCAATACATCGAGACTATTTCATTACCAAAATAAAAATAATTTACCAACCTTTATTTACATGTACAAGGGAACGTTTCCTTAATCACCACTAAGATTAGCCACAATCAATCAGTCTCTACGACGGGACAGTCTAGGGAAGGTAGAAAACCTATGTATAAATTAGACAGATTTCTCCTTAACCAGGATAATTTGTATAGCAGTCATAAAGAAAGTTCCAAATTCAATTGTACTTTGATTGCGATGCTAAAATTGTACTATGCGTATTAACAAGCATCGGTTTTGTCAAAAACGATATGTAGGACATAAAAGTCCCATCCAGAGCGCGTTCTATTAATCATATAATATATATAAACATGGATGAAGAATGAAGACACCAACTTATCTGCTTCAATTGTCCAGGCCATTTAACAAATCCCCGGGCGTGGAAATAGTGAACAACAAAGTAGACTAATGGGTGCATTCAGTGGGTGGTGTTAAACACAGCGCGTGGAATCAATGCATTGCCAAATTTGTAAAATCTACTGCAGCCGCTGCCACGATGAAGCCGTGTGAGGTTAATAACATATCTAAAGGACTACTGCTGTCCGAGGATAGTCCCATACAATGTCCTCAAGTTGTCAGTGTATCCAACATGTTAAAACTGATCCGCTAATCCAAGGTCCTTTCTCGCGGTGTGGTGGGCGTGTAGTAGAAGCACACCTGGACTATTGATACCATGCGGTGTTACAGTTGGCGGTTCGATTCTTGGTCGGGAGTGGAACTACTACTACTACTACTACTACTACTACTACTACTACTACTACTACTACTACTACTACTACTACTACTACTACTACTACTACTACCGGAAATTAGCAAGAAAGGTACGACTTCTTTAGATACCTCTTTAATTGAATCTCCAATATAATTAGTTATATTTGATTTATGATACATAATTTTGCAATGCATTATTAGGCTCAATTATAAGGCATCCCTATGCGGGAAAGTCGTGCTGTTTGACATGAACTCACTCACCAATAAGTGAAACCATTTCTGTAGACGGGGTATAGGGCACTGGACTTGTATTAGTAAGGGCGTAGTCGTCTTGGAGCCTATCATCGTTTGTATTAGCAAGAGTCTCTACCACATTGGAATCGTGACCTTGATCTACAAAGCTAAGTTCATCAACATTTGTCTGAATTGAGACTCTGTGGCCATTATGCACAGGGCTCCTATCTGTATCGCTGTCTACTGTTGTGCTGCGACTATAATGGACAGGGCTACAATTGTCGTTAACTGTGCTACTCGGTAGTAAATGGAAACGTCCATTACGTGTTGCAGGTGACTGGCTTGGACTCCCATACATGTTCGTCAAGTGATAATTTGTACGGCGGTAGCTCGATGGCATCGATGATATGACGGTATCCTGACGACCAAAGCGTGTCATCTCCATATCTGTCTGGGATAGAACGGGCTTACAGCAGCAAGAACACAAGACACGTTTAAATCCATCCCTGAATCTGCTATTCATCCAGCAATACACCATGGGATTGTAGCAACTGTTGGACATGGCGAGCCAATGTGCAAACATCCACAAGAGTGCCATATTGGGCACGTTGTCATATATTGTGTCATCAATGTCACCTGCTATTGTGATGATATGCAGTGGCAGCCAGCACACCGCATAGATTATCACAACTGCTACCATCATCTTGATAATCTGAAATACATCAAAATTTATTATTATTATTATTATTATTATTATTATTATTATTATTTTTATTATTATTATTATTATTATTATTATTATCATTATTAGTTGATCGATGGGCTTCGTGGTTGGCGTCGCCGACACCGCCACTGTTGTAGTCGTCGTGTAGACGACGAGGACGACGACGACGAGAACGACGACGACGATGACGAGTGACGACGTTGCTCTTGTTGATTGTGGTGGTGGTGGTTATATGATTAAACGCACTGGCTCAGGATCTCCCAAGGTTGGGAGATATTTTTTATTTATTTTATTGTCTGAGATTTGTTATGTTTGTTTGATAGTGGCGGTATGGCCTATAAAATATGAATAATATATATCATTCATTCTGAAGGTTTTTGAAGAGTTAATTTCGATTTAACCAAGATGTCACGTAGATTGGAGTTTTTCTTAAAGGCTATCACTGGACGCAAATTGAGAGGTTTTTTCATTTTATCTTGCAATTTATGATATTCATCTTTCAAAATTTCAGAAATTTCAACATTTTTTCGATTGTATGTTAAACTGAATGGAATTATTTCACGTTGATCAGCAAGACCAGGGTCCACGTGTATGCCACTCGGCCATTTTGTTTTCAGTTGCTTAATCCAAAATGATTCTCGAAGTTTTCTTTGTTTATCAGTTTCTTCGGCCGTAGCAGAAAGAGGCAGTTGCTCAATAGGCATAATTTCAAAGTGTCTATCGACAGAATGACCAGGAAGATTGAAATGTTGAGCTACGTTGGTGTCCTCGTCGTGTCTAATATCGCAAAGGTGTCTAGTTGCTCGCCATCTTAAAGGGCATTTTGTTTCACCGACATACTGCTTTTGGCATAATTTGCAAGATACTAAATAGATAACATTTTTAGAATCGCAATCTAAATTAGACTGAAGTTGGAATTTGCTTTTGTTCTGATAACTGACAAATGTTTTCTGATTAGGTAGATAGAGGTCTAATTTACACCTCTTCTTTCCACATTTCTGAGATTGTCCTACGCCTATAATCGGACGATTGTGACGAATTTTGGTAGGCTTTTGATCGGCAGCCTTATCAGTAATAGTTTCCAAATCATGTACAGTTTCGGACTTTATTTTGCGCAAAAATCGTGTTGAATATCCCCTCGGTTTGAGGGCTTCAAATAAGGTGGAACACGCAGATTCAAAATTCTTTCTATCACTAGAATTTCGGTGAAATCGGATAATCTGTGATTTGACAATACCTTTAAAAGTATGAGGTGGATGGAAAGATTTCTTATGCAGTAGTTGATGGGAATCGGTGGGCTTAAAGAATACTTTGTAATCAAGAAGCCCACTTGTGTTATAATTTACACCTTTGTAGAGAGTAACGTCCAAAAAGTCTACGGACGACTGGTCGATGTTGGCTTTAAGTTTGATGTTAGGGTCGTGATTGTTCAAAATAGTGAAAAATTCATCAAACTCTTCCCTCGAATGATTCCAGATCATAAAAATATCATCGAGGTAACGGCAGTAAAATAAGGGCTGCTTAGGACATTTGTTAAGCGCATCTTCTTCCCACTCAGCTACATAGATGTTGGCAAAACTAGGACTAAAACGTTTACCCATAGCGCATCCACAGATTTGTTGGTAGATTTCGCCAGCGAATTCGAAATCATTGCCCTTTAAACTCAGCTCCAGGAGAGCTAATATTTCGCTAGTGGGCCTATTGTCATCAGGATATTTATCAAATGCTCTGCGAACAGAAGACAAACCCCTTTCGATGTCAATGTTTGTGTACATATCATCGATGTCGAGGGTTATCAAGAGTGAGTTTGGAGGAACAGAAATTTTGGAGACCTCGGATAGGAAATCCTCAGTGTTGTTCAAAAAGCTGAAATGTCTATTCGCAATTGGTTGTAGGTGGTAATCAATAATTTCATTAATTCGATAAGATTCAGAGCCGCAATCAGAGATAATAGGTCGACCCGGTGGTATCATAGGGTCGGACCATGACTCAATAGGTTTATGAATTTTGGCAAAAGGTAAAACGTACGTGGATTTGAATCTCGTTTAGCAGTAAGGTATTTAAACTGCTTTTTCGTTATGGCCTTTTTGTCAGCCATTTCTTGAAGGATTCCATTAAATTCATCACAATTATTTTGCCAGAGTGTTTCGTCTAATTTGCAGTAGTGTTTCAGATTACTGAGTTGCCGATGCGCTTCACGAATATAATTATCCTTACGCATTACTACAGTAGCAGATCCCTTGTCAGCAGGCTTTATAACGATGTCATTGTTTTTACGCAAACCTGTTACGGCTAAACGTTCTTGATATGACAAATTTTGATGATTTTTAGGAAATTCTAAATTTTTAACACGCTTCTTGATAGTGGTGATGGTGGCACCGGCGGTGGTGGCGCGCGCGGAGGTGGAGGAAGAGTGGGATGAGCGGAGGAGGAGGAGGAAGAGGTGGTGGTGGTGGTGGTGGTGGGGGTGATGGTGGTGGTGGTGCTGCTGGTAGTGCTGGTGGTGATGGTTGTGGTGGTAGTAGTGGTGGTGAACGGGGAGGTGGAGGACGTGTAGGAAGAGGTGATGGTGGTAGTGGTTGTGGTGGTGGTGGTGGTGGTGGTGGTGGTTATATGATTAAACGCACTGGCTCAGGATCTCCCAAGGTTGGGAGATATTTTTTATTTATTTTATTGTCTGAGATTTGTTATGTTTGTTTGATAGAGGCGGTATGGCCTATAAAATATGAATAATATATATCATTCATTCTGAAGGTTTTTGAAGAGTTAATTTCGAATTAACCAAGATGTCACGTAGATTGGAGTTTTTCTTAAAGGCTATCACTGGACGCAAATTGAGAGGTTTTTTCATTTTATCCTGCAATTTATGATATTCATCTTTCAAAATTTCTGAAATTTCAACATTTTTTCGATTGTATGTTAAACTGAATGGAATAATTTCACGTTGATCAGCAAGACCAGGGTCCACGTTTATGCCACTCGGCCATTTTGTTTTCAGTTGCTTAATCCAAAATGATTCTCGAAGTTTTCTTTGTTTATCAGTTTCTTCGGCCGTAGCAGAAAGAGGCAGTTGCTCAATAGGCATAATTTCAAAGTGTCTATCGACAGAATGACCAGGAAGATTGAAATGTTGAGCTACGTTGGTGTCCTCGTCGTGTCTAATATCGCAAAGGTGTCTAGTTGCTCGCCATCTGAAAGGGCATTTTGTTTCACCGACATACTGCTTTTGGCATAATTTGCAAGATATTAAATAGATAACATTTTTAGAATCGCAATCTAAATTAGACTGAAGTTGGAATTTGCTTTTGTTCTGATAACTGACAAATGTTGTCTGATTAGGTAGATAGAGGTCTAATTTACACCTCTTCTTTCCACATTTCTGAGATTGTCCTACGCCTATAATCGGACGATTGTGACGAATTTTGGTAGGCTTTTGATCGGCAGCCTTATCAGTAATAGTTTCCAAATCATGTAAAGTTTCGGATTTTATTTTGCGCAAAAATCGTGTTGAATATCCCCTCGGTTTGAGGGCTTTAAATAAGGTGGAACACGCAGATTCAAAATTCTTTCTATCACTAGAATTTCGGTGAAACCGGATAATCTGTGATTTGATAATACCTTTAAAAGTATGAGGTGGATGGAAAGATTTCTTATGCAGTAGTTGATGGGAATCGGTGGGCTTAAAGAATACTTTGTAATCAAGAAGCCCACTCGTGTTATAATTTACACCTTTGTAGAGAGTAACGTCCAAAAAGTCTACGGACGACTGGTCAATGTTGGCTTTAAGTTTGATGTTAGGATCGTGATTGTTCAAAATAGTGAAAAATTCATCAAACTCTTCCCTCGAATGATTCCAGATCATAAAAATATCATCGAGGTAACGGCGGTAAAATAAGGGCTGCTTAGGACATTTGTTAAGCGCATCTTCTTCCCACTCAGCTACATAGATGTTGGCAAAACTAGGACTAAAACGTTTACCCATAGCGCATCCACAGATTTGTTGGTAGATTTCGCCAGCGAATTCGAAATCATTGCCCTTTAAACTCAGCTCCAGGAGAGCTAATATTTCGCTAGTGGGCCTATTGTTATCGGGATATTTATCAAATGCTCTGCGAACAGAAGACAAACCCCTTTCGATGTCAATGTTTGTGTACATAGCATCGATGTGGAGGGTTATCAAGAGTGAGTTTGGAGGAACAGAAATTTTGGAGACCTCGGATAGGAAATCCTCAGTGTTGTTCAAAAAGCTGAAATGTCTATTCGCAATTGGTTGTAGGTGGTAATCAATAATTTCACTAATTCGATAAGATTCAGAGCCGCAATCAGAGATAATAGGTCGACCCGGTGGTATCATAGGGTCGGACCATGACTCAATAGGTTTATGAATTTTTGGCAAAAGGTAAAACGTACGTGGATTTGAATCTCGTTTAGCAGTAAGGTATTTAAACTGCTTTTTCGTTATGGCCTTTTTGTCAGCCATTTCTTGAAGGATTCCATTAAATTCATCACAATTATTTTGCCAGAGTGTTTCGTCTAATTTGCAGTAGTGTTTCAGATTACTGAGTTGCCGATGCGCTTCACGAATATAATTATCCTTACGCATTACTACAGTAGCAGATCCCTTGTCAGCAGGCTTTATAACGATGTCATTGTTTTTACGCAAACCTGTTAAGGCTAAACGTTCTTGATATGACAAATTTTGATGATTTTTAGGAAATTCTAAATTTTTAACACGCTTCTTGATAGTGGTGATGGTGGCACCGGCGGTGGTGGCGCGCGCGGAGGTGGAGGAAGAGTGGGATGAGCGGAGGAGGAGGAGGAAGAGGTGGTGGTGGTGGTGGTGGTGGGGGTGATGGTGGTGGTGGTGCTGCTGGTAGTGCTGGTGGTGATGGTTGTGGTGGTAGTAGTGGTGGTGAACGGGGAGGTGGAGGACGTGTAGGAAGAGGTGATGGTGGTAGTGGTTGTGGTGGTGGTGGTGGTGGTGGTGGTGGTGGTGGTGGTGGTGGTGGTGGTGGTGCGGGTGATGGTGCTGATGATGCTGGTGGTGCTGGTGGTGCTGGTGCGGTGGGTACGGGTGTAAGTGTACTGATGATGATAGTGATGATGATGCTGATGATGATGACGGCGGTGGTGGTGGGGGAGGAGACGGAGAAGCAGGAGGATGTGGTGCTAGTGGTGATGGTGGCGCCTTGCTGGTGGCGCCCGCAGTGGTGTCGGAGGAGGAGGGGTGGTGGTTGTGGTGATGGTGGCGATGGTGGTAGTAGTGCTGGTGGTGATGAGGCAGGCGGAGGTGGTGGTGGAGGGGAGGTGTAGGATGAGGTGGTGGTAGTAGTGGTGGTGGTGGTGGTGGTGGTGGTTGTAGTGGTGGTGGTGGTGGTGGTGGTGGTGGTGGTGGTGGTGGTGGTGGTAGTGGTGGTGGTGGTGGTGGTGGTGGTGGTGGTGGTGGTGGTGGTGGTGGCGGTGGTGGTGGTGGTGGTGATAGTGGTAGTGGTAGTGGTTGTGGTGGTGGTGGTGATGGTGCTGGCGGGGCTGGTGGTGCTGATGCGGTGGGGTCGGGTGTGAGTGTACTGATGATGATGGTGATGATGATGACGACCACGACGACGACGACGACGACGACGACGATGATGAATAGTTCATATATAATATAAGCTGTCTATAGAAGAAACATTTCCTGTGTACATTAGAAAACAAAGATGTATGTATGATATGTGTGGTTGAGAACCATTGAGTGATTTGTAACATGATATCATCGAGATACTATTATAAGACAGCATCAGCAGAAGTGGCTTGTTTTTCTATTATTAGCATTATTATATGTTTACTGTTCATATCGACTCATCTGTTGATTGCGCATTGTACATCCACTGGAGGAGCAATGTACCAAACATACACAAACTAATTCATGTACAAGAGCAATACTATATAATTTTTCAAAAAAACATAATGAGGAAACTAATATGATATTAGCTAAATATTTTTTCTGGTGAAGTATTATATCACATCAGGAGTTTCAGCATTAAGATTTCAAGTTGTGTGTTAATAGTACTAATCAATTCGTCTAAGTCGAAACTATTTGTTAGAATGTGACGTATCGTGGCTTGGATGAGTGGTTAATAACATACGTCACTACAATGCAAAACGAAAGACGGTGCTTCTAACAATACAGTGCTTAATTCGTTTTTTCACATTCGACGCAAACTCGCGCATTGTTACTTGTTTTTTTGGCAGTAAAGCCTCCGTGTGCGCTTGTTGTGGCGTACCTATATGTACTTTTAAATATATCTGGCTAACATCGTGTATTCGTGTATGTGTAGTCAGCATGGGGAACATACAGTTCAAGTGGCAATTGGGAAGTCAATATGAAAAGTCAAGTGCTACAAAAGCCAGTAGCGTTTTCTCTGTACAATCCCCACATACTATCCACTCTCGTTAAGCACAATATTGTGCTATGTCCATGGCCTTAATTGAACACACGTCGCTTCACCTATCTGGCTCTAATTAGCGTTTGATGTTCTGTTTTAGGGGTATTTAACCCACGCTAGATACACAAAGTAGTTAACGAAGTATTTATTGTATGCGCACCTTTTGAATATCTGTAGAGTCTATGTAGCGCCTCTTTACAAAAGAGTTCCATGCCAATCAAGCAAAAGATCAACCATTTGTATACTATCTCCATGTGTATGGAACGGTGTTATAACACAACAAAAACGTGAGCCGCTTACGCTGTGTATTTTGTGGTTACTCTCTAAAGTTGTATATAGTGTCAGCACCAGATCTTAAGCGTGTGTGCCAGGAAGCAACTCCTAGTATACCATCTTCCTTATATCATCTAGGGTTTTAAATCTCAATTTCAAAACAATGCATTAGCCGATTCGACGAATGCTTAATATCCGAACGGATCATCCATTTCCATTATTTAGCACGACTCGTGTGTTAGCTCCAACCCTAGTGCAGAGCTTAACCATCTTGTCTCAACTTTAACCATGTAATGGTCAAACTGACCAAAACAACTTTGCAGTTGTCTTCAGACATGGCTATTTGAAAGGCCATGGAGAAGACTATTTTTTAATATTTACCACTAGGATGACTGGCTCGTTAACAGAGCCAGTCATTCTAGTGGTGAAATTTCAAAAATACTCTTCTCTCGGCATACAGATAGACACTGGCTAAGTACACACTTTAATTTTCTTTATCATTACCCATTTAATGGCCAAGCCTGCGGTAAATTTACAAAAATAGTTATTGCCTCGACCTCAAATATAAAATATCCCAATTGAAGCCAGTATGTCAAAGGCAGCCCTAGATAAAATTGGCATTTACTACCGCAAACACCTCCGCACCATCACAAGATACCGATTGCCAAACAGCATAATTTCCAACTATGCACTATAATACAAGATGTAGTATTCCCCAGAGCCAAGTATTGTGGCCGCATTTCACAGGGTGTGTTGACTGTCATTGACTGAGCCATGTGCGCCTATAGGTATTTCGCAATGATGGTGTGATAGCGTCAGTCATTATTGTAATATAAGCTATCTTAGTTCGAAATTGTTATAGCTGTTAGATTTGCAATATTAGTCTAGTCAATTGCAGAAGTTAATTTGTTACGTTATTTCTTCAGGTTATCAATGTGTGTATGAGTTTAATAAAACTATATTCGTTGTCTTTGAAATTTTTCGTGTCAATTCTTGAATAAGATTAAGTGTATAATCTGTGCAGAGAGACCGGCAACCTTTGTTCCGAATCTGTGATCTGCACTGATAGCCGAGTCGTCAGGCCCTGTCTTAGTCAGCTATAAGACGGTAAAATCTCTTCACTGTGTATCACTGATGCATTACAACAGAAACAGCTGGACACCACAGAAGGCAGTTCTAGATAAGTGTAATGCCTATCGCAGCTATAAACCAAAATCCCTGGCCAGACAGTATAATCGCCAAACATGCATTACAATACACTCGCACTGTCAGAGAAGGTAAAACAAAAAAGATAGTCTATGCTTGGCCATGCTCCGTGAATGGCAAAGACATCCCTCCGTAGAAAGTCTAGGAATGTTCTGTACTGGGTGCCAACGTCTACACAGCTCGGAAAATAGAATCCAGTACAAGTGTGATACAAGTTGATCTTCTTTTTAAGTTGCTTCTCTATATTGCGCTTGGATTATGTTGACAGGATATGCTTAGCGTACCCCATAGCAGCTCGGTATGTCAAACTAATAGATGATTATATTACTTGTGGCCCATCCATCAATGTGTATTCCACATTATTGATTATGGTTTGGTAATAATACGACATTTAGCAAGTAAATGCCGCTACCTGATGATATACTCCACTTTGCGGCTGCACTAACTTGAACATATCTTGCAGCTGCTATCAGTTCTTTTGCTTCTTTCGTCACTGCTTCTTGTCCCCATGCAACGAGAGTCCTTATCTCCCTCAGGTACCTCTTGGTCGCCAGGGTGTTTGAACCATAACAGGATAGCGTCTTATGCCTTGAACGGCCACGGGTCTAAAAATCCCACGAATATCGTACTCCAAAAGCATTTCCCATAACACTTGGTTTGGATTTTTCGCCCTGAAGAAGCTGAATGTATCTGATAAACCCATGGCCGTTCAAGGCATAAGACGATATCCTGTTATGGTCCAAATAAAGCCTAGTATAACAATATACTTGTATGGATATAGTTTTAGTTGTGAGTGGAAAGAGTTACTTCTGAAGCTAAGCATATCATGACTGACTGCTCGGTTGCTGGTGTTCTTGTAAATGCATGCAGGCATAGACAAGCAGTCCACACCACCATTCGGCAACATCCGCTACAATATTATCTGTGTGCGCATTTCATCTTATTGATATATTTAAGTAACTTGTGTCGATGGTAATTGTTTGCATCTATATGTATTGCATTTATTTACATAACCATGTCTGTGTATGACACTGCATGCTTCATTGGCCTTAAATCTCACCACCACATTTCCAATCCGGTACTGAAGAAGCTCGGATATGTTTGCTTTGCTCTGACAAACATCAGTACAGGATCGTGTATACCAATGTGAGGTTGTGTTTGTATATGAGATGGTGACATATGGACGTAATGTGTTTATTTGTCTTTAGCTCAATAGGGATTGATGCAGTCTGGAGCAAACCGGCACTATCAACAAAATGTTGTTTATTCTGGGATAAATATAAAATATGTCTTAGAATTAATGGCCATGTGCACATTAACAAAAAGACAATTCCGAACAGATCGACAAGCTAGCATGTAATTAATATCCATCTTATGACACCGTATTTGCATATCAAATTAGAAAAGTCAATAACTGTTTCTGACAAAGACAATTATGCCAAATCTATCGGCTCTGTGTGCCAAGACCAGCTTAGATATGGTAGTCCTTGGATAGGGATATATTTCTGTTTGGATTTGTCTGTAAAATTGCCAGTTTAAGAATGGCTTATCTCAGCATGGTCTTCATACCGCTCTTGTTAATCGTTGTTATGTTACCCGCGATATATGATGATATGTATTCCACATTCATCTAGCTTAATTTCGACATCGAATGAATATCAGAGTATGACTAGTGTTAAGCAGCAAACACATAGCAATATATAAATACTGAGCCAATGCCGTTGCCTTATCGTCAGCTATCCAAACAACATTTGTTCATACTAATATTAATGTGTTTCATTGTACATCGAAATTAAATTAATTAGATTTATCTTTGTTTAAAACCCTAGCACATGCATATGTTTTCCAGGTCATGTATTTCTAATGAAAATGGCAACATGCTTGACGCCGGGTGTGCTGCATTGGGCGTGTTAACCAGTTAACCGTCTAATACTGCTGGATGTGAGAGAAACTCTGATACCAAATAACGGCCTGGACGTTTGGGTTACGGAATGTGTTCGCAGCTTTACTAACACATAACCTCATGGATGTCTCATGTTACTGATTGAAATAATGAACCTGGATATTTGTGAGACAGTTGTTCCTGAATATGTTAACAACCCGGCTGACTAATAGCCATATTGAACTCTCGTGCGGCTGAATGTTGATAACTATGATAACTTGTAGCCACTTAAAGACCTAGGGTTGATAAATGTGCTAACACATTTTTATATCTGCTAACCACCTGAAGGTTGTGTTTCCTGTATATAATATAATCAATATTCTCCAAGTTAAAAAAGAAAATCACGTTTCATCACAGTAGTGCCATCCTTTATTTGTGATTCTCTTATATCCGGACAATGGTGACAGTGGGATGTACTATGATATGGAAATTACGTTAGCATTAACTGAGACGCATCAATCATCAATTGCTTTCACAAAGCAATGCTTTATCCGTGGTATCAGAAGATGTTTACATCAAAGCTATGCTATTCACCAAAATGGTCAGAATCTGAGCAGCTGTTAAGTAGTCTGCTTAGAATAGTTATACTTTCGTATTTAATCAGTAATAGCATCGCTTATAACTGACTGCTTATATTGCAATTCCACAGCTGTGGCGTTTCAATCGACTGGCAACCATTCCATTGTGTTGCTGTCTTTCCTTTAATTAATGCTATGCACATTCTCTTACTCGTACACTAGCTGATGTGTGGCGTAAGATTGTTCCACTATTATATGATATTGAATCTGATTGTACAGCATAGTATTTGCTCCCCATAATGTAAACACTTATTACATAAGTCATACTTTGTTTTACTCTTAATGTTGATAAACTCGAGGATTAGCACCTCTTGTGTCAACGTAAATCTTTAATGGTCGAACTGACCAAAAATAACTTTGCAATGGTCTTCAGACATGGCTATTTCAAAGGCCTAGATAAGATTATTTTTAAATATTTACTACTAGTCATTCCAGTGGTAAATTACCCCTTTAATGGTTCAGCCGGCGAAAATGATTTCAGTGGTAAATTTACAAAAATAGTCATATAAAATTAAAATATCTTGAAAAATATTGGCCATCAAAATGTTTAATTGATATATCAAGTAGTATTTTGAGCACCTTTAGGCGCTGTTGACACAAGAGGGGTTAACGATAAGTTCTGCAGTACGTATAATGTCTACACGGGAGGATGTGCAGGAGCACCAATATGAAACTTCTGATCTCCATGCTCTGACTTCCCAATTCTACTCCAGATCCAACAGTTTACATGTTAACAGAGTTTCTGCCAGCTAAGCGATAAATTCTTTTGAGATCACTAAACAGCTTTTGTTAATGTCTGCAAGAAACTGCGGAGTCGCAGAGGAAAATTGCTTCCAATGAGATATATAATCAAAATGCATTGATTTGCAATCATAAGCATTCTTAGGAAGATGTGATCTTCAATGACCTCGTGAGTACCTTAATTGTTCAATCAAGAAACCTATTTTGAAATAATTGATCAAGACTGGGGTGAAACTATTCTGGTAGCAATGGTATGTTGGCCTAGTCCCTCTCTACATAACCATTAGACGGTTTAATCTTAAGAGATTTACACCAGGCCACGCTCCCTTTGCCACAAGTGGGTTTCTAGCCTTTCGTGTTTCGCTTATATTTCGTATGCGTTTCCTATACGGTTTGCATACCTTTCACATACTTGCTAAGTCGAAGATGGTTACAAGCACATGTATCCTTCAAACTAATGACCTTGCTGATAGCTATTTGCTAATTTGAATGATAAATGTTGGCAAGGCCCTCTTCAATAAAATCGATGCGTACCATTACAAACACCGGCGAGGCATCAAGAAGCACTGCTGACCACGCAGCCAAAACTTAATCTCGGTCCTGTACACATTGTGCAACCCAGGACCACTGAGGATAAAGCAAAAGCAATGATCAATCTTTGGACATGGTGTTCGAATGCCAGAAAGCATTGCCGTTTTCAGAACTCGGTGCCAACCCATATATACTGGACGCACAGGCCACCATACAGCCAACCAACTTGTTACGTGTTTCTGTGATCAAGCTTCAGAAAACAAAAAAAGATTAAAAAAAGTACCTGAAAAAGCTTAGGGTTTTCGCAAAGTTTGACAAAAACTGATTGCAGCTGAAACACATTTCTACTTCTACCAGCCTCGTCGTCGTCGGCGGTGGCGGCGACAGTGGTGGCGCCACGGTGTAATTGTTGTCGTCTGAGTACTGGCCTCATGTATATTTAGTTCACACCTCATACAATCTCTTGATAGCAGACTCAGCCAGAGAGACATAGAAGTGTTTACTTTGATAATTGTGGGCTAAACACTTTCATGAATCCAACCAAGCAATTCCTACAGATAAGGTAGTTTCATTAGCCCTTAGGGCATGCACATATCTCCTTATATTCTATTAATATTACTGTCATGACAGACATTCGAACTTAGCATACACTAACTCCTGCATGCCGTAACCACTTCCGATTCAGTATAATATCTGTTTACACTGTATTCAAAGATGTACATGTTTTCCGTATGCCTGGTTAAATTACTATAACACGTAATGTTTTCATATCTGTAGTCTTTTTCATTAGAGTCTTGCCAGTGCGTGTTATGCTAAGATCATACCCTGAATTCTAAGTCTGGCTAGTAAACTGGTCGTTGCAATGACGTCGATAATGCATTCCTGGTCAATTTGTATAGTTAAATTTTCATCTAATTACCTCGTGTCTAATGCTCATATTGCTCTGTTCCTATCCATGATACATAGGACATACGATAGCACTCACGAGCTATTCTTCTAGAAAGGAGGTAAAGATATCGAAAGGGCGAAAAGAATAAAACTCGTTGTAGAGATTGCAGTGTATCTCCACATCATTAGGACCGACCTCTTAGCAAAGGATGTGACCCACACAGCTTCACATGGGTGTCAAAGAGTGTTATATTACAATGATAAATATAATATCCTAGTTTATAGAACTAAGATATATACTAAATTGGCTTGGAAAATGTGCATGTGATTTCGAGCGAAAAGAAATCGTGAAATTAATTATCGAATCTTTTAGCCCATTGCCATGTGTATGTCATTAACTCGTATATACCGATACTCCCTTTTCCTCGTCAATAATGGATAATCTGCTTGTGTATTCAATACATGAATATCTCTATCTGTCCATCCATCCATCCGTCCGCCCGCCTACCTGCCTGCTCGTTTGCCTACATGCCTGCCTGCATGCCTGGCTGGCTGGCTGTCTGGCTGGCTGGCTGGCTGGCTGGCTGCCGGTCGGTCGGTCGGTCGGTCGGTCGGTCGGTCGGTCGGTCTGCATGCCTGCATGTATGCATGCCTACCTGCCTGTCTGTCTGATAACTGATAAAATACCAAGATAACCAGACATTCATTTAAATCAAAGCTCGGAAAGCGATGGTTATGATTTTGGCAAAATATTCTATGCTGGACTGCGTATAGTAAGAGGCGATATTACCGCCACACGTCGCGAACATACTAAAACTGTTTGGAAGTTATATTTGCTAGCACAATTGCCATTCACCACAGGCATTAAGATGTTATTGTTTGAATAGGCTATGCCTCTTCAGAAGTGTTGACTCAAATACAAATTGCACGCCGAATCTAGACGAACGATTATCTCCGTCTGGTATCGATATCAGTAGCATACATTTATACATAATTAATAGTCGGAATATATCCTGGACGAAACAACATTCTAAAGGGATACGCGAACCGATTATCAGGGAGGTAAATTCCGGCAGTTCAAATCCTTTGCATCAAGCATTTTCATGAACAAGGAATGCCATCAAAGTCAATGACCGTTTTTAGAATGTTATAATTTTGGCGAAATATTCTATGCAAGGATCTTAAACTGGCGCGCGAGAGTATGATACTTCTCAAGTAGAATAAAGACGCCTACCAGGCAACCCTCTTGACCTGGAGCACAGACCATGTACATGTCGGTAGTGTTCTGTGTAAAATCCATGAGTACGCATGTGAAGACCACCAGTTTGTCAGTGTTTGCAATTTTCAATCTTTGGAATGTACTGCCCAACACAATGTATTCTGTTAATGCTCTGCTCCGGTCTATATAATTTATCACATGGTTATGTAGTATAGCTCACTCTATACAAAGGTGGTATGCGTCTATGCGAAGAGCAATATGTCACCAGCATGGTTCTATGTTAGCTTAGATTATACTGAAATACATGGAATATTTCGATAGCCATTTTGCAACATCATCGTTGCTAAGATATCTCAATAGGATGTATTTCATAGAGCCTGATTCCTGACTGATCCACAATAGCATGCTGATTAAGAGCGTGTATGCTCAATGTAGGCAGATATCATAATTTGCTATCTAGATAACCTGCTCAGTGAAATGTGAATTTTCATGTAGGATGCTACTAGACAATAAATAGCATTACATCACCAAAGTGGCGAAGCGGCATTCAGTTATTAACCTTGTATCTTTATAGACAACTGCCGATGGCTGATATCGTAAATAGCACCCTTGGGCAAACTTTGAACATGGCAATGGCGTGTAGTTGACCATGCTGGAGTGTGATTCCTGAAGTAATCAATTTGACAAGATTACACAACACCACTCATCTTCCCCATTCAAATGGGAGGGGGAACGCACAGGAGGTGTCAAGTGGTTACATCACAGTGGGTGAGCATGGTCCATTCATCCATAACAAATACCCTCAGGAGATATCATTCAGACGCGGCGTGTATTATGTGATCACATTTAGATGCATCCTATATTACAGTAATAAAGTTCAGATATGTCGCTTATTACAGGTAATAAAGCATGAGATGAAAGAATCTGCTGTATTACAATGGCGGATGCTATCGACACTGATAACACACGATTACCAGCTGACGACCACTCTTTTATATGTAATCATTTCATCTGGAATCACAAATATACTAGTGTGAATGCTGTCATTGAAAAGCAACCACTATTTATGCGGCTTATCACGCGGCTATATCAACGTGAACCTTGTATAATAGGTCGCTGTCACATTTAGCGTGTCCAGGTATTGAATCAAGCAATCTTCTAGGAGCTGTTTTGGAATCTCCGGTTTCCAATTATCATGGCATATGCCTAGTTGTGTTTTCACCAGAATGTAGAAAATTGTTTGCAAATTAGAATTATTATATTTATTGAAGGGTAGGGCCTGAGCTGGTTCCCGTTTCCATAGCAGTATGTGACTGCTTCTAATTATAATCCGTAAGGGTATGATGCCGTCAGCCTATTTGAGATTAAGCTACTCTAGTCTTCACGCTGATGCTAATTCCCTTTCCTAGGTGGATATTGGTGTGATATTAATGGCTATCGGGGAATGAAAGAAAGAATGTATTAAGGTTACAACGAGTGTGTACGCATATGGTACCTGAACACGAGACCCAATCTCCTCTCCGATCTAAGATCACGAGACTCTCCCGTCAGGACATCAACACCCCAGGACGAAGTCATCAAGTAACACTAAGAATAAATATCTCAGTACTAAGATAAATAACCCCACGAGTTATCCCTGTGCCGGAATACAGTCACTAACGTTAGCAGGACCAGACACATGATAAGGCATCTTATTTAATAATTAACACAATGTGTAAGTAATGTGTACGCAAGGTTTCGTAGTAAATATTTAATGGAGTATTAGATGCGGTTCTATACATGTATAAGCCCGGCTTGTGATTTATTTGGCCGAATGGTCAGCAATGTGTAGGAATTCGGTTTGATGAACCTATTTAGCATGTTAATTATTTTGCTTGTATACGTGTATATGTAAATCGTTACCATTCGATGTTAATAGACAGAGCAACAGACGGACAGAGAGATGAGCAGGCAGACAGTCAGACAGGCAGACAAACGAACAGACAGACAGACAGACATACCGACCGACCGACCGACCGACCGACCGACCGACCGACCGACCGACCGACCGGCAGGCAGGCAGGCAGGCAGGCAGGCAGGCAGGCAGGCAGGCAGGCAGGCAGGCAGTCAGGCAGGCAGGCAGGTAGGCAGGCAGGCAGGCAGGCAGGCAGGCAGGCAGGCAGACAGACAGACAGACAGACAGACAGACAGACAGACAGACAGACAGACAGACAGACAGACAGACAGACAGACAGACAGACAGACAGACAGACAGACAGACAGACAGACTTCAATGGTATCGTGGCACTTCGTAACTAGACTACGAATCATTAACAGAGAACAGACACAGTTTAACATCATGAACCCGCAAATCTAGATAGTCAGCGAAGAAGGGTGTCACTGTGCGGCGGGAGGACTGGAAGAAGAGCAAAATTCTCGGCCCGCTGAAGGGCAGCTCCAGCAATATTGCTGCGTGTTGCATCACGACAAACCTAGCTTTCGAATGCTTTTTCGAAATTGCGGATCCATGGAACAATGTGCCCTCTGGTCAAAACCACATTTGTAGGATTCAACCTGTGTATCACTGATGCTAAAGAAGAGTGGTGCATCTCCAAACACAGTTCTAGAGAGGCGTCATATCTGGCACCGCAAGCACCATCGCACTATCGCCTAACATTGCTGGCCGACAGTGCATTTACAGCCATTGATGAGATATACACCAATACGTTCACACTGTGAGTGAAATTGGTCCAGCAAAGATTTTCTACACTTTACCATGTTCACCGAATGCCATTAGACATGCCTGCCTAGAAAGACTTGGAAATTGCTGTACTATAAGCCACTATCTGCAAAGAACTCAGCGGACGCCACAGCACACACATGCTAATAGTGCTACGTACTGATCTGAAAAGGCATTACTGGACACTGAGAATCAAGAAATATATGTGTAAGCTAAGGGAATTGGTTGAGGATAAGAACCGACGGTGGCCACAGAAGAAGGACCGATTTCAACTGCTGGATGTTTTCAACTTACTGCAGCTGCAGAGCACAGAATATCATCTACCACATCACCATCATCATCAACCCGGACAGGCTAAACACATATTACCATCACCGACCACACTATGCCAGATGTGGTCGCGCCTGTTATTATCGTGTGCATTACATTAAATTGCATATAATTTGAACATGCCATGCATATTCTAAATTACGAGCGGGTCAACCCTCGACTTCAGGCGGACAATGAATCGCTTAGGCTACACTCAATCACTTCCACTTTCCGGCTAACCGACTATGAAAGATAGGTCGATAAGCAATTAGTAATAGAAGTGCACTCATGACCTAATATATATGCATGTGCGTGCGTGTGTGCGTGCGTGCGTGCGTGCGTACGCGCGTGCGTGCGTGCGTGCGTGCGTGCGTGCGTGAGTGCGTGCGTGCGCGCGAGCGAGTGATGGTAGTCTTTAGTGGTTAAACGATATTGATAAATAATTGATTGTTTCAGCAACTGGTGTGGAGTCGGAACACCTTGTTCAGCTACGTAAATTCATTAATATGCAACAATTGCCGGATAGAGGTTTTTCTGCATTCAACTGGCAGGTTCTGCCAATGCACATCAAGAAATGTATGTTATCTATACACGTTTCTGGATGTTGGCAATGAAAAACACGTTCTCAAGATGAAAACATTTAACAATGAAAGACGTCGAATCGAATTTGTCACAGCAAATAAAAGATAATCTTGTTTGGAACACATCCAGCTATTAACCCTATTGCAGAATCAGATTGCAGTGGAGTTTGCACGTACTCTCTGACCAGGTATCAAATGCAGATGAAGCTTAGCATATGACTTCGGATGTCGTTATTGTCTGCTGATATTACGATAATGTCACAGTTGCACTTTAGATCCAGAGATTTGTTCTAAACGTGCTAGTGGATGAATCCAATCTGCCACTCAAATATATGACGTTATAATCAATCACATCACATGTAGGCTGAGATCACAAACAAGATCCATATTAAATGACGTGTCTAAGTCCGGCATGACCGTTTAATAGCCCGTCAGGTACACGAATCGTATGACTTTGCAAATTAATATGCATTCTACTGAATATTTTGAAACTAATTTAAGTGGCTGTTGTTGCTGCCAGAGGTCCTCCCTCCCTCTCTCCCTCTCCCTCTCCCTCTTTCTCTCTCTCTCTCTCTCTCTCTCTCTCTCTCTCTCTCTCTCGCTCGCTCGCTCGCTCAGAACTAGACATCGGTGTTGCTTATCTAAATAGCCAGCCTAGTCCATTTTATAGAACTCGTCTTCAGTGCCCTGACACCGAGCCCGAAGACATGTGAAACCGTCAATATACACACGCTGTTGCCAACGTAGTGACATAGCAAACTGATTGATACTTATTTAAAGACAAGTCTGATGGAAGCTGCCACTACTTAAAGGATGGACTCATTTCAGCAACACTTTTCGCGAGATGCGTTTGTTATTCGTGCGCCATTTCCTTCATAATCTTACAATATATCTGATGTAACAATACGTGTATCCAGTGGAGGGGATAGGGATGGCAACTCGTGCATACATAGGATTGCTTCCATGTAGGCTGAGATTGGACCTTTCCACTGTATCCATCCATCATATGACGTAGATAAGTACGTGCCGACGCATATTTGAAGACGGTATATGCGTTGTTGTACGACGTGTATGGCTTTACTATTTAATAAATATCCTTTTGAATATTTTGCAACTAATTTGACTGGGCACCCAGTCAAATTAGTTGCAAAATATTCCAGAGCTTACGTGTGTAGTTTTCAGGAATTTGTTAGTCAGGGCTTTCGGAGGTCAATCAATCCCAACACGACGAAGTGTGGGTAAAGCTTAGCTTGAGGTGGGCGTGGCCTAGCTAAAAACTGTAAATGCCCCATTCACTGACACAAATGTTAAAACTTGCTCTCCTACAAGTCGTTTCCAATGTACATATTTATGCTCGTGTATGCTAGTCAACAATTGTTGAGCCTATCATTGATTTCTTGGATCATCACGTGTTATGTGCCACTCAACGCTGGATGGATGCTTATTGATGCTTACTGACTTCCATTCACTAACAACTGAACTAAGCGATCATCATTTAGTTGCCTTGGACAGAACACTGCCACTGCAGTGAAACTTAATAGGTGAAGATGTGCGTTGTTATCATCGAGGCGTGAGGGTGAGTAGCGAGATAACGCCAAGCCATCATCATTTGACCGTCCATATCAGTCCATAAATATATTGAAATTGTTGGCCCGCGTTCCAGAGGTTTTGTAGACATTTGTGAACATTTAAACAGGTTGTAAGGAATCATCAGCTGTCCATGAGCATCTGGTCAAGGTGCCACAAATTTACAACGATCGATGAATTTGGCGTATTGCCACGAGTCCTCGAGTGCTCATGAACCTTTGCGTTCGTCGCCACGGCAATCCATTAACATTGAATAGTGCTTCGGCTACGCACCCTAAACCCAATGGATAATTCCAGTTTACCAATTAAGCATATGCCGTCATAATCAACTACGTGACGTGTATGATGAGGTCATAATCAAGTAGGCCCTGAATGACGTAGATAAGTTCGTCATGAACGCTTAATTGATGATGGACTAAGCGTTGTCGTACGAATTGTTGGTCTTTACTATGTAATACACATGTTGTTGAATATTTTGTAACTAATTTGACTGGCCGTTGCTGCCTTCAGCACCCAGTCAAATTAGTTTCAAAATATTCAACAAATTACCTGTATAGTGTTCTCAAAATTGTGATTCAGGAAGTGCCGCGATCGGCCGGTTCCAATACGGTCAAAGTGTGGGTAGAGGTTAGCTAGAGATGGGCAGGACATAGCTAAAACTGGATTCCTCCATTGTTACTCATGTGATATAGTCGATGATAGTTATTTGGCTGAATGACAGAGCGTGCTCCACAGGTACAGATTTCGCATTTCTTTGTTCATTCGGTAGGTAAACGAATCTATCTCTGCACGTGAACGACGTCGCGAGAGATGTTCTGTATGGAACGAGGAACTATTGTTCGCTTGCTGGACCCTAAAGCTCAAGCGTCCAGAAAAAAGGTTTCAGAATATTCAACAGAATATTTATCACCTCATCACCATGATGCTGCGTAAATTCCCGTCGTTATTAACACATGAAGAAAAGGACTTCAATGCACTCGAAAAGAATTATTTCCCTTTTTTTCAAAGCGAGTGCGTATATGTGTATAGCATAGTTCAATACCAGTTGTGTATATTTCCTACGGTGCAAGTGACAACAAATATATTTATAACAAGTTTACTGAAAACTGCTGCAGCCTATAGCAGCAACAACTTTCCGTCAAATTGTTGTCAATATAATCAGCTAATAATACAATTGTCACTAGATAGATTTGAGAACAATTTGGCTGAAAATCGTTGACGCAACAACTTTCAATCAAATTGTCCTCAAAATAATCAGCATGTAGTCAACGTTGCACGACTTGCTGAAGATATTTCGCGCAACTTTATTGACAATCATTTCTTACTCAGGCAGCAACGGCGTTGTCAAATTTTTCTCAGAATAATCAGCAGACTTCCTGTTTTGTTTGCAAGCAAGTGCGTGCACAATTATTTAGGCTTATAGAGGCCTGTTTCAGAGTGGAATATGTTCACAAAGATCAAGCTGTCCACTAGAGCAGGCACGATAAGCCTCTGACATGCCGTGAATAGAATAATACACTTACCTCCTGGTTGACAATGAAATGAACGGAATTTTCGAGCATATCTGAGACCGGGTCTTGATTCGGTATACCATAGAGGCCTAACTTATTGTGTAGACATCCGTTAGCTAACAAAAAAGAAAGCCTTACTGATTATTCTGAGAAAAATTTGACAACACTTTGCTGCCTGAGTAAGAAATGACTGTCAATAAAGTAGCGCGAAATATCTTCAGCAAGTCGTGCAACATTGACTGCCCTGCTGGTTATTTTGAGAACAATTTGATTGAAAGTTGTTTCATCAACGATTTTCAGCCAAATTGTTATCAGAACTTTGCCTATTGACTATTGTATTATCAACTGATTATGTTGACAACAATTTGACAGAAAGCTGTTGCTGCTATAGACAGCAAGAGCATTCAGTAACTTGTTATAGATATATTTGTTTTTATTCGCACCATAGGAAATATAGAATTAGTATTGTACTACGCTATGCTTCCTATGGTCTCACCTTGAACGCCAGCAGAAGACTGACGAGCATTAGCGTTACGAGAATGGTTTTATAGGAACAAATGCTCATCGGCGAATACAATAGAGTCTGAAATAATGGCGCCCAGAAATATCTATCTAAAATGGCAGCTACAGTCCAAGTTAGTTAAAGTGCCCATAAAGTAACACATAGTCCTAAATTTAGCTAGGATATGTATCTTTTAAGAATAGATGAGAACTTTAGGAACGCAAACATGATTTCGTGTCTCGCGAGATCTCCGTCGATACGAGATCGACAAAAGAATCTCGTGTGCTTAGGCCTAGTAACCATCAGCATAGTAAATTTCGGCAGAATTTGGCTAAAGAGAGAATTTAATCTTGAAAATACAATACATTCCAGACAATACTGTATACATACTGGACAATATCATTTCATTCAAAATTTGATAATATAAGGCTCATATAGTCTTCTATATGAAAAACAGTTAACAGAAAAATAGTTCTTTCTAATTCGTCGTAAAATTCATATCGGTCGCGCACAAAATGAGGGTGAGAATTTGCTTACACGCTGATATCACATGAACCGCTGGACGGATCTAGTTGATGTTGATGTCTGTATCAAGCTAGTGATACATGGGTTAAGATGCTTTATAGATCCAACACGACCCACAGTGGTGCGTTTACAGTTCACTACGGAGATATACTATGTCAAGCCCTGTATGGTCTCCAAAGTTGACTCTGTGTAATAGTCTAGTTGTTATGATGACGTGGCAAAATAGCCGGCCATTACGTCAGAGGCTTACTCTCAGCATGACGTCAACACTCTAATTTTAGATTGTGCAAACATGGGGTAAATTCCTCAGCTTCTGCCCAGAAATAAGAACAACCACTGAGGTCAGCATGGAGAAGAAGGTCAACTGTGAATGGATCTCAGAGAGCAGTAGCTTAATCTGTAATGGTTCATGAACCTATTTCCACTGTCAATAACTTCGACCTTATTTTAACCCGTTTATGACTAAACCAGACAAAACCGACGTCTTCAGAGGTCTTGACGAATGCCCCTTTGTAGACCAAGAGAATTTTAAAGAAAATTACTACTGGAATGACTGGTTCGATAAATGAACCAGTTATTCCAGTGGTAAAATTTCAAAACTAGTCTTCACTTAGCCTACAATTGGGTATTCACTAAGCAAATATTTTAATGTCCGTTACCAAATTTGGTCACTAACGGGTTAAAAATAGTGTCTACATTTACTACTAAATGAGTACTGTGATTGAATATTACCGTCCTGGTTTCTGACACCGACACAAGTATATGCCGGTTAAATTAAGTCATTGTATATCCGTATTAATCATTTAACGATTGACGAGTAATGCTTCATTAAACGACCGTGAGATTCTAAATCTGACCGACCACATTCACAAGTCCTTTAACACAGTCTGTGATGCTCACTTAAATTGCTATTCTATTCATGTCATATAATATTTGCGATATATTAGGAATACACCTGGGATTAGAATCCTGTGCCAGCATAGCTATTGATCGATGCCAATAGTGAAGGAAAACGGATGAAGCCAGATGAGGCCATGATAATGAACATCATCAGCCAAATCATCACCGAGCATCTCTGTTCAAAGGAGAATATAATCGTAGGTGAGATCAATACGATATTTGAATAAAGGGCACATCATTCAGCGATCATCATTTCCGCCAATAGATGTCAACATATCTGTATTTTCCTGGCATTGTCATCAAAATAAAATGCTTGCACCAAGATGAGGCATATAACATGTTTTAATGTTGTTTGGACGTCGATAGATGAGCTCCGGTCTACACAAGGGTGGATGCAATGCGCATTGGCGATAACCTATAACTAGTAAGACTTATAAAGACACTAGATATAGTGCTGCGAGGTGACCTCAAGAAAGCAGGACTCAAATCAAGAATGGACTGGGGACGCTAAAGATCTTGGCTGAGGACAAGACACAGTGATCAAACGTGAAGCAGGGCTAATAAGTCTATAATTGTAATAATCCCTAATTGTAGATATATGATGGTTCTACTACTACAGCCGTAGGAACTTCTGCATGGATCTGGTCATAAGACCAACTATTTACACTGCCACTCCAGGTTTCCACTAGAAATGCTGTGTACGGACGACATATACATTACGCAGGAGTAGAAGTCTCTCGATGGTATGCTCACTATAGGTCACGAGCAGCGCAAGAGTATCTCGTTATGAACGAAGTCAATATGATTCGGAAACATGTAGACTATTTCACAATGTTTTAGCAAAATTAGTGCAGATCAGAAGACATAGCTGCCAAAGCTTAATTTGCCCGGGGTGGTTGGATGTGGTGACGTGGGGCGTTGGGTAGGGCTTGGACGTGGGTGAGGTGATAAGGGTGGTAGGGTGGTTGGATACGTGATGATTGCTGGAACATGGTGATGCCGATGGACGTTGGGAGAGGGGTCGGGTGTTGGACGTGGGTTGAGGGGTGTGGGTCCTGGTGGGTCGAATATAAAATTCAGACGTGGAGGTTTAGAAGTTACTTGATAAATCGAGTAAACTGGGTTACAGGAAACAGTTGTTGCAATCTGCGTCAATAGCTTTTAGATCATCAAAACACATAGATTTCTAGTCAACAACTTTCAGATTACCAGAACACATAGATTGCTAGTTAGCAACTTTCAGATCATCAGAACACATAGATTGCTAGTCAACAACGTTTAGTTCATCATAACATTGCGTGTATTAGACAGACCGCGTGACATCAGCACGCTTTACGTATTCATTGATCACGTCCAGAATGACGTCAGCTCTCAGCAGCAAATAGCAGTTGCTAGCAGAAGAATTGTATTGCATGTAAAAGAATCCATGCAGATACTGTTGGCATTGTGCCGGTGGAATGTAGGAACATGTACTCGATTTCCCCTATACACTTTTTTTTACAAAATTTTAATTGCATTGCATGACTAGTGTACGCGAAATGGCAACATATGCATTTGAAGCATAATCACGTTAATATGATTCAGAATTAGATTAGGAGAATATAAGCGAGAAGTCAAGAATTGCAGACAACATTTCTCCACAATCGTCGCGGAGGTATGAGCAGACTGATGTTTTCCGATGATATTACGTGCGTGTCCGAGTGTAAATCACATTCCTAATTTCACCGTGCCAAAGTGCACTGTTTCTCGGGTCCTGATCTGGAAGACTCACCAGAACCTTGGCCTAGCTTGTAATACTACACGTGCACAGCCATATTCACGTCCGTGGGCTTATTCTTGTCAACAGGTTGGCCATAGTCATCGAATTACAGCTAATCAGACTCGCACGAGTGTATGACTTTGCAGTAACCGTGACAAAAGAAATGCACACTGGCTGTTTTGCTGCTCTTGCAGAGGCAACACATTAGAATATGTGATCTGACGCCTGAAGTGTTTCGAGGAAGGTTTATGAGGGGTAGTCCTTTATTTAATTCATTGCGGGATCACATGCAATTGACCTTTCCAGTTTTAGCTATGCTCCGCCCATCTCTATCTAAGCAGCACCCACATCTCGCTCGTGTTGGGCTCGATCGATCCCCGAACGCCCTGACTATCAATTTCCAGAAAATTATGCGGGTAAGCTGTTTAATATTTTGAAACTAATTTGACCGTGGGCTAGGCAGCAACAGCGCCGAGTTAGATCAGTTTCAAAATATTGAATATAATGTTTATTAAATACTAAAGACATACAATTCGTAGAACAACGCTTAGTCCGTTCGCAAGTATGTTTTCGTGACGTACTTATCTACGTCATTCATGCCGTCATTAATCATGACGTCATCCTACACGTCACGCGGTTGATTACAACGTCATATGATGGATGGATAAACTGGAAAGGGCTATTGATCAGTGGCTGACCAATATTGTCAAAACCAAATGTTTTATTTTATGATATTCAGAGCCTATATACAAATACCCCTTTTTGCGCATGCGTGCTCAATAGATAAGTGTTCCTTCAATTATGTATTGATCCATTGAAAGCTGACTTGAATAGGTTGGATGGTATTTATAGACATTTGACACCATTTAGAAAGTTATAACGTGTCAATAAAATAAGAGGACATTTCTGATATCATTAATTCTATATATCTGATGTAGTAGAGCAATTGTAAAACGATTTGCAAAGCCAAACCTCTAAATAGTATCGCTAGCTAGGTTTGACACAAGATGCAATCTAGCCACAGGTTAATTATCACATTAGACAGGTAGTCATTTACGCCACTTATATCGTAAAACGGATGACTAAAACATAACTCAGTTACAAGCCACCTGTACGTCATTTGACTGTGAATAATTAGTGGGTAGTGTACTCCTATTAAGCTAGTAAGACTTTATTGCCGATATGCCGATATACCCGCTATGGCCACCCCATTATTTAGCGTGTGAAGTTCTCTTTTTTCGCTCATTCCCGTCCCTTGTTATATGTTCGGAATGGTGTGTTAGGTTACACAGTCTCACATTAAGCTTTAATAAGTTAGCTTCTAGTGATATATGATCGGGTATAATATTAATCAAGTGAGTGCACCTTGTACGATGTAGTCTACTCGAACAAGGCTATAACTATTGGAGCACTTGACATTTTTATGAGGAGTTTGGTGGATTGCCATTATCATTGGCATAATGTCAACCATGATGCACGCTGTACACTGTATTTAATTACTCAGTTTATTGGACTAGTAACTTGTAAAACTGGCTCGACTGATACTACTGGCTATTGAGTGTACATTGAAATCAATTTATACCTGGAAGTTTTAGGCTAGTTATAATGGAAGTGGTCAATTCACCTTTCTAGAGTACCCACCCATCATATGACGTCATAATGAACTGTGTGATGTGTACAATGACACCATAATGAATGGCGTCATGAATGACGTCGATAAGTACGTCACGAACGCATATTCGATGACGGTCTATGGGATGTTGTACAAATTGTTTGCTTTTACTATTTAATAAATATTCTGTTGAATATTTTGAAACTAATTTGACTGGGCGCTGTTGCTGCCTATGGCAGCAACAGCACCCAGTATAATTAGTTACAAAATATTCAACAGCTTCCCTGTATAGTTTTCAGGAAATTGATAGCTAGGGCATTCTGGGATCGATCAATCCAAACACGGCGAGGTGTGGGCGGAGCTTAGCTAGTGATGGGCGGGGCATAGCTAAAAAAATGGAAAGGTCCATTATCCAAGCGAGAGGGCAGTGGCAATGTGTTAGATGATCACAGTATAATATGACGCCGACCTAATCCACATTATGCTTCCATATGAAGCATTTGTAAACATGTATTGGACTGAAATTGAAATGCATAGCTACATTGGTATTGATCGCAGATATAATTTATCGATGTTGATGAGGAACCAATGCCAAAGACAACCGCTCATAATGTCAACCTCGAAATCGGTCTCTGAGTGAAATCCATTCCATGCCCGATTGATGTCAGAATCCAACATGAAATGGACACTGGGCTCTGGCATGAGCGTCGGGCCTTGATGACTTTACTGACAATCTGTGTCTGGAACAAAACTCTCTCAAAGCTCGTGAGTTCGTCTTTCGAATCAGGAGGTTCACGCCGTTCGATCTAGCTAAGAAACATAATTATATATAGTTCAACAATAATTCAAGTTTCTATGCGGCCACAGTAAATACAGACCATGATGAAAATCTAGTTTGGTGCAATATATACATACGTAACCCAGCTGGCCATAAGATAAATAGCGGATATCATCTGCGCTCGTGAAACAGTAAACATTATGCAACCCTACATCGAATCAGATAAACAGCGGACATCCTCGTCGCTGGTTAAAAGGTAATTATTCAACAGATGTGATATCGAGAGTGAACAGACGGTTATCACGCAATAACCCATGTATTGGAATCGTAGATAGAAACTTGGGTTGGTAATGCTATTGAAGCAATGGATGAATTCACTTTTTGCTATGCCCTGCACATTTCTAGATAAAACGTTAACATGTTCGTGTTGAGATCGATCGAACCTTGAATTCCAAGAATTCTATATCAGGGTATTTATACAGGTAGGCTGTTGAATATTTTAATATTTTGAAACTAATTTGATTGTGTGTTGTTGCTGCATATGGCAGCAACGACGCCCTGTTAAATTAGTTTCAAAATTTTAAACAATGGTTATTAAATAATAAATCCATCAAAGACATACAATTCGTACACTTGGCGGACTATTTCAGCTACATGACGGATAGACACAATTTATGTCAACTATTATTGTGATATCATCCTGCAAACGACTTACTTAATTATGGCGTCATATACTTGATCGACAGTAGTAATACGGGGTCAAAATGATACCACCTCCTTTGTCTAAATGGAAATCAGGTGGGAGCCTCATTTATCCAAATGGAAATCAGGGTCGGCGTCAACATGATACCACCTCCCTCAACTGGCCGCCGTTCGGCGATCCGTGGCCGCCACCGCCCTCTCAATCCCTGGGCCATAGGTTGTTGAGACCACCACGGATCGCCGAACGGCTTCCAGGGAGGTAGGATCATCCCGACACTACTAATACCAGGGGCGGAACGCCCATTTAGAGACACGCCTTCACAGTGATATACACCACTGATCGCCCACAGCGCCGGCCTCTCTATTCTGTGTAGGCTCAGACAAAACACGTAGTCTCTGCCAGAGTCGCATCGGCATGATGGGACCACCCATAGGGGCTTCCATCTACCTTGACAACGCTCATCTGGGAGGAGGCTAAAGTGATTAGCATGTGCACCATGGCATGTTCACATGTTACGCAGAGAATCTGGTGCTGAGCAGGTGTCTCCAGCAAACAACCACGGCCTACCCTCTCCACCCCATAGAAGTGGCACACAGACTCGATCTCTTTACGTCGGTGAAAGCAGTCGTAAATGTTTCTCAGCAGGGGTCAACCCAAGGATTGTACTGGGGGTCATCCTGGAAGTGGGCCAACTTGGCATCCAATATCATGTCAGTCTCAGCGCTCTGTGCCACTGCTGTAGACGCCAGCACGAGCAGTACGATGAGAATCATGGCTATATATGAAGAGTTAAACTGAACAGAGTGAACCCCTCGAGAAATATCTGTGCCAGATCGAGCCCTGTTCCATCCGGATCGATAGTGATCTTCATCCCCTCAGGAGCAGGGGCTAGCTGCTTCACTCTGCCTCCGGCTAAGAAACGTAGCTCTATGACTATATGAGTCGTTTGTGGGCTAGTGAGTCCGACTCGCTGAAGCAGTTTAACAGCACCCTTGAATTTGGAGACATGTGACACACCATCTACCCATAGGATGCCCTCCTGGAGGTTAACAGCTTCTTCTGGTCCATTGACTGGACGACGCAGCTGGAGCTTTCCACCTGTAACCCCGATCCGGTGACCCACCCTCGTCAGGGTGACACCTTCACCTATGTAAGTGAGGAAGGATGATGCCCGATTGTAGAGCTTTCGAACTGTCCCATCCCTTTTCACAACAGTTGAGAGGGGAGTAACTTCTAAGTCAATGACTTCGGGAAGCCTATATATGGGCAACCATGTTTGCCTGTCACCCCCAGGTCCAGCGCGGTACCACACTTCATTCTTCTCAAATACGAACTGAAGGTTTTTTGCCAGGGTCAATAGCAGGCCATCATGGGCCATCAGCCGGGTACCACTCGAATAGGGTTTGACCAGATGAAAGCTGAGGCCGTTATTTAGGGTGTCGATGTCTGCCACTTCTGTATCCGAGAGCTCAATCAACGGCTCGAGGATGTACTTCCTCTTCGGAAATCGTACTGAAACACGATCTTGTGGCCATCTATGTTGCGACCCAGGCGCTCCTTCGTCACCTCCTTGAGGTCTGTGAGCAGCCCCACCCCATCACCACCAATGGGGTGGAGGGAGAATGCCTTTGAGCTTGCTTCGTAATGACTTGCCATCGCTCTCTTCTACCTTGGCATCATCAACTGCGTACACATCTGCCAAATCAGCAAGACCAGTCGAGTGAGCAAATATGGGTTCCATAGCACGCTATAGGAGGGGTTTAAACAAGACATATAACCATGCCAATTGTCCGACTGCTGCTCTCCGGTGGTGAGAACGTAATCTCGCCCTCTCTAGAGGGGAGACGGGTGGTACAGTACCGTGTAGAAAGGGTCCTCTTTGAGGTGACCCAGTGGGGCACAACATACATACACGCCGATGTGCTACATCAACCTCCAGGCAGTGCACACAGCAGCTCACTGGTAGAAGTCGGCCGGAAGCTATCAGTCTTAGCCTGTTCACACCTGTTAATCACCTGTTTGACAGCCCCTCCATTAACATATATGCCAGCATGAATAGGATATCGGACGCCCATTTAGAGTTTACACTCTTATTACTCATTGACCTGACGACAACATGATATCATACCAGGAATATCTGACCTTTGCCGAGATGATGAAAAAGGGTTGCCCCGTCATGAACCCTGCACAAAACGAACAGATGCTCGCACTGCAACAAGAAGGAGAGCGACTACAGCGGCAGAGCTGGTATCAACAGAACGTGAGCATTGCAAGGAGACGAATGAACAGTGAATCTTCCAAATACTGGCAGGCCCTCATAAAGAAGAGTAAGCAGGACGCAGGAGTCTTGACATACGGCGATGAGGCAGATGTCTTCACATACGACGATGAGCCAGATGTCTTCACAGACGAGGATGAGCCAGGTGTCTTCTCAGATGAGGATGAGCCAGATGGCATACAGTGCGAAGAGGAGATGGCGCAGAAGTGTAAAACCAAGAAAGCCATCCAGCGGCAGACCTACTATCTTGGTGATAAGGTGAAGTTCCAGATATCACATCTCAGAAAGCTACTGGCACCCAACATAGTGCTGGATGACCACTGTCCAAGAGACGTCTGTCTCAACACCCGCAAGCTAGTACGGTTTGCTGGGCTCCTCAAAATGTACCCTTCTATGACTCATGAGAAGATTCTGCAGGTGATGCCGGTTTAAGCCTCCAGATATACTATGGCAAAATCAGAGTGGCGGAAGCAACCAGAACTATACCCCTCCCTGACTGCTGACGAGGGCGGTAGCATCCACCGCTGGCGACTCCAGCAGATAGATACCATCAGGCAGAATCCCGTTCGTGAGGCAGAAAAGCACAGCAGAACGTGCAGGCAATATAAAACAGCCTACAACGTCCTCGCGCATACCACCACTGCTGTGGGTGTGATTGGAGCCAGTGCTGGTGTGGCAGCTGTGGCCACTCTCGCTACAGGGGTTGGTTCCATCGTCACCATCCCGCAGGGTGGCGTGACACTAGCCGCCACTGTCTTGTGGGGCAGTGGAAGATCACAAGGAGGCTGAAGAAGCAGGCTAAGTACGTGACACTGGCACAGAGTATGCTATGGACTATCAATGAGTCTGTCAGCAAAGCTCTCGAGGATGGCCAGGTAGGCCAGGATGAATAGTACCACCATATATTGAAGGTTCAAGCCCTGTACCGCACGGAGAAACCTAAAGTGCGACAGCAATACCTCAAAGGCTCCAGAGGGTGGGTTGATATGGAGGAGCTAAAAACGAGATGTTACGGCGAGGTCACCTCGCTGGTCTCTGGAGTCGAGACGACTACAAACAGTGTACTGCCTGTATGCTAGGTTTAAGAACACCAGTATAGATGGCCTTCCTACTGAACGTCACGACAGTCATCCGGAGCCAATCGCCCCTCCTGGGTACACCCTTGACTGGCCTGAGAGGTCTACTGGATGATATACCAGAACTAACACTGTTCCCCATCACAGTGGATGGACGGTCCCAAACCAGCTTCTCCGTCAACCCATGACCGCTGACAAACCGCCCCATCACCATCAAGAATGCGAAGCAAGCTCATACTTGGATGGCTGCTCCAAGCCTCTCATACTGGAATATGGTGTGCCACGACAGGATGTGGAATAAGTTCCACCCTGCTTCACTCCTATTCTGGTACTCCTGCAGCTGTGCTCATCGCCAGCTGTCTCAGATTCCATGTGTACTTCACGGTGCGATGATTCCCCATGATCTGGGTGCAAGCCTCCCTGATACAAACGACTTTGACCCACAGCTCAACAGTCATAGCGTCTCAGCGGCCAGCAGACTACAGCGAGAGTTCAGCGCTCAACCAGACTATCGGTGGCATGATGGTGACAACAGCGGCCTAAGGGTTATGTACGATGACCCGAGACGTGACTACTCAGGATTCCCCTATCGGACAGCCCAATGAGTAGGCCGCCGGAAGACAGCGACATTCTCGTTCAATCCAGACTCCGACCCTGGAGCGCTTGTGCAAAATATGCACATCACTGGCTTGCGGCAGGACTATCCAGATGTGTGGAAGTACTTTGTCACACACACCACCTCAGGCCTCACATCAGCAGGGATCGTTCGGATCAATCAGTCCCTGGAAGCACTGTGCTACTGCCTCCTTACAGCACAGACCAAGCTGCGTCATTCCAAAGATGGTGTCAGCGGAGCAGAGGTCCAGACCATGTTTATCAGTCTCGTTGAAGATATGATTATCGTGGCAGATCCCAGCAGTCGTATTGCTAAGTTCCAGCATAGGTTGTAGAAGGCCCATCGCAAACTTGACTTTGCTATTTCACTACACCCATGGTTGATTCTGAGCAACCTGATCGTGAACATCGAGGACCTCCAAGTCAGGGGCTATTACAACATGATAGCCGATGGGAGTTTCCCCGGTGTCCACTTCTGCTTCAACACTGATATCAACGCACCTACGCATAGTACGGGCCATACTGTCGTTCCAACCCTGACACTGCAGCCAGTCGACACGACGCTTCCCATGGCAGCTCCGACCCCGACACTGCAGCCAGTCGATACGACACCCCTTCCTGTGGTAGCTCTGCGAGTGTTGTCAGGCCTAGCTATCGTGGTGCTAACGATCAGCCTACTCCGCCGCTAGAAAATCAGCCATAAAACGTGGCGGGGAATGTGGCTGTGGTGAAGATGACAGGGGGAAATGAGGTTCATCCTGCCACCACTGCGGCTGTCCTCGCTACAGTGGTGACTGGGGTGGCCGGGCACTGTCTCTGAATAAGTCACCCCCTCTAAAAGGTCGCCCTTAGTGGTGCCTCCTACCCTGTTGACGCCAAGATCATGGGTGAACGTGTTACACTAATGGAGGCTGCGGTTCTAGGGATATCAACGAGTGCAATGGCTGAGACCTTCGTCGCCTATGTTTAACCCCTCTGCATAGTGAGAGATTGATCACGAGACCACTGCAGCATATGAGGCATGGCGTGCCGGTGGGTGGTATGTAGCCCATAGTCGAGCACGCGGACTGAGGATCGCCAATGCCTGGGAATGGTGGACCGCCCACAAGGCGTGCCCCTGCAGAGAGGGCCAGTCCCCTGAGCACTGCTACCAATTCCCTTGGCAGACTGTGTGGTCCACCTATGCACAACTATTTCACTGTAGGTATGACTAGTAGGTTTAAGCTGTGTATATAGCTATGACTCTGTCACTCACAGACCTAGAAAGCCAAGAGCTAGGCGATCTTGCTCACATGGGCGAGGCACGCCTCGGTTCAGAGGACACTGTTGCCCCTGTCGCCTTCCTAGACTTCGATGAGAAGGGAGACATGCGGAAGATCCGCGGTACCACCCTAGCCCGAGATCTCATCGGAAACACTGATACGGTAGGACAATCAGCCATTAACAAGGCCAAGACTGTGTAAAAGGGGATGGGTATCAAGGACAGGGCGACGATGCGAGGTATGCTCGGAGTCGAGGAGGCTGGAGCCATCAAGGTTATGGCTCAGTCCTATGCACAGACCTGGTTACGGATCTCCTGCAACCACGGAGCTCATTCCAACAGGATGGAGAGGATCTCAAGGTAGGCACCATCAGGCTGAGCAAGATCACTGTTGATGGCACAGAGGATGCTACCGCCAGCCTCCAGCTACCAGCGGTGAAGAAGTCAGGGTTCTTTGGTGTGCCATTTAAGACCTAGGCACCATCAGGCTGAGCAAGATCACTGTTGATGACGCAGAGTGTGCTACCGCCAGCCTCCAGCTACCAGAGGTGAAGAAGTCAGGGTTCTTTGGTTTGCCGTTTAAGGCCACAGGATAGTCATGGCTTTCCGTGCATGTATCATACAGATACTGGATGTACTAGACACTGTGGGTGCTGACACAGGCCCTCTACGCTATCTTGCCAGCTGCTGCTGGGATTTCATGCTTGACACCTCCATCGCATCCTTCGTATCTGCCGGAGGTGCAGGATTCCCCTCTCTGCAGGTGAAAGAACTGGTGCAGGAAGTACTGCCGTTTAGTCTCCCAGATATGGACGAGGCTACCGCCGACCAAGTGCTAACCATCCTCCGCACGCATGTTTGTACCATTCAACAGTAGGCCAGCCGATGCTGTCCAGGTGGTGCTGATCATTGCCCCGTCAGGACACGGGAAACCATGCCTGACAGAACCACTTGTTCTAGTTATCGATCACGCTGCAATGGACCAGAAGACAGTAATCATGGTGTATATCCATGTGGATGCCTTCTCTAAAGGGGCGTTCAGACCCTGTTATGTGTGGCGATCAGTACCTGTCGGTGGTGTATATCCCTGTGGATGCCTGGCTCTAAATGGGCGTTCAGACCTTATTATGTGTGGCGATCAGTACCTGTGGGTGGTGTATATCCCTGTGGATGCATGTCTCTAAATGGGCGTTCAGACCCAGGTAGTAGTAGTAGTAGTAGTAGTAGTAGTAGTAGTAGTAGTAGTAGTAGTAGTAGTAGTAGTAGTAGTAGTGTGATACTACCTCCCTGGCAGCCGTTCGGCGATCCGTGGTGGCCCCCGTCTCAACAACATATACCCCAGAGATTGAGAGGGCGGTGGGGGCCACGGATCGCCGAACGCCGGCCAGTTGAGGGAGGGTATCATTTTGACCCCGGCCCTGATTTCCATTTAGACAAATGAGCCCCCCCCCCACCTGATTTCCATTTGGACAAAGGAGGTGGTATCATCTTGACCCCCTATTACTACTATTGACCGATCGGATTAATCTATTGGAAGTCAATTCTGATCTGTGCCGATATATTGAATATTTCTGCTGGTAAATACAGAGAGCAGTGATACGTCAAAACCATATTATGCGAGAGCTGAGAATAACCATGCTGGATTAATTGCTGGTCATATCGGGCACGTTATCACACGTGACGTGTTGCTGATGAACTTCACTGCTAAATAGAAAGACGAGTGTGTCCATATCCGAGAGGGCACAACGACAAAAGGAAAATCTATTCAACATATTCACATTTTACGGCAAGTAGAGTCTATTTTAACCTCCTCTTCCGTCATTCTCACGTACACGCACGCAAGCGCAAACCTACGCGTAAATACACACACCATAATCATCATGCTGACAGCCGTGTAATGTTTAAGTGACGCAAACCCTCAAAGATGTCTGTTTACTAACTACTCTCACTGTTCGGGTCTCAGAGATATTACTTTGCTAAAGCAGAATCTTTGAGCTATTATATGATGTGTGAAGTTATCAACGGCATTGATTGTGAAGTAAGGACTCAGTGAAAAATACGCGTGATAAATGCTATTTTAAATATCAACTGCCTTTATACAGGAATTAATATAGAATAAACTCTAGTTTTCTCGAACAATTGCTTAAGCTGAATGCTTTGTGTTAAAGATCGATCTTATACGCTCTAACTCTTTGAAAACATTGCCATGCATTTATGGGTACGTTGTTACACGTGCGTGTATACCTGTAGGTCTATGGGCGTTCACGCGTGCGTGGCCGGGCTTAAGTGCATAGCTATTAACATCGATACTATCCTGATACTACTGCTTATAGTTTTAACTATTGTCTAGGATTTATGGATATTTACTTGCTTAAAGTGCATTATTAGTGTAGGCAATAGACTACTCCATCATATCCCCTCCCAGTCATCATAAGTCATGTATGCGGATTATAGTGTTGCGGCATGACGTCATACTGTTGGTGCGCGCGTGAGTGCGGGCGTGCACTAATACAGACTCCACATACGCAACGTCATATGTTGTTTGATCTGAGGTTGAGGCTAAGCTTTTCATTATTCCATCACATTCACAATCTTACTCACATTATCTCGGAACTCAATAGAAATGCAGTTGCTGGTATACATTACTACTAAAGAGCATTCAAGAAACATCAGCACAATTAGTAATACGAAAATAGCTGCTTTATGAAAACACGTGGGCCCAGGATTCACCAAAAAGGGCATAGCTTACGCCTTACCTAGCTTCTGTCCTAGAGTTAGGCCTCCTAGAGTTAGGACTCATAGCGACGCGACGCTGTATTCATGACGAAGGGCGTAAATAATAGGCGAGACATCGTTGGTCACGTGAGCCGTTTATGACATGGTAAACACGTAAATAGAGATGTCCGTCTGTGTCTAAAGATGAATTTCTGGAGTCACGTGATATTGGGCAGATTTATGACGTCAGGAATTTTGGGGCCTAGCGTCTGTGTAGGATAGATTTAATGTAACGCTGTTTGTGGCGTTATATTTTGGAAAAATCACATTCACGCGAATATGGAATGTTTTTGGTAGGTAAAATCGGAGAAATTATTAATTGCTTTATATTTTACTAAAACTGGTGTCAATGGACATTTCCACACATCGTGTTGGGATCGATCGATCTATGAACTTTGTAAGCATCACCGTCCAGTCATATTCAACAGCATGTTTATTTAAAGGTAGAGACATACAATTCGTACACGGGCTGGACTATTAAGAGTTAAAGAGGGGCCAAATATAATCATTTATGACGTAATGATTATGACGTCATCTTACACGCCACTTAGGTGATTATGACGTCTTTTGACGTCGGAGGATAGATGGATACTTTAAAAAAGGTAAATTGAGCCACTTTTGCGAATAAGCGATGCGAGTAGGTGCATCAACAGACGAACATTTCCAGCTTAACCTGTGTTGCATTGCACTGACATTTACAAATGATATCGGAATGTCTTCCACATACTTTTAAACTAGATAGCCCGATACTAAACAAAGCAAATGTTTCGAGCGTTAATATGGCTCTTCTGCCATTTTCACAACCATATCCTGGGTGTTACACTGTGCTACAATGGTTGAGTGGGTGTGGGTGAAGTGAATCGAAAGAAAAATAATGACCGCTATGTGAAAGACTTGGCTGTGTTAATTCTAAGTATTAGAACCCGTTAACTAATGATGATTAATGGTGTATATTCCAAATATTGCCATTAGGGTATCGGTTAGTAATAAAAAAATAGCCAATATACTTTGCGTGTATGGTAGGCCCTAGATGCTATTAAATATTATTGTTCGTGGTGGTGGGGGGGGGGGGGGGGGGGCGTTGTGTTTCTGCTATTAATCGAATGGAAATTATTTATTAGTCAAGTATATTACTATTTTGGGGGTACCAATATTTTGTCTATCGTACACTATATTGTTTTTTTATCTAATAAACGCACAGCACAGTCAGAAGAGCATGACATAGTGGTACATTCGTATCTCGCGAGATCTCCTTCGATACGAGATCGAGAAAAGTAGCTCGTATGTATTGAGTAGCCATTGGCGGAGTGATTTCCATCAGAATATGGTGGTAGAGAGAATTGAAACTTAAAACGACACGAGCGCTACTCTCTTCATACCAGACAATATTATGTCACTCACAACGAGATGATATAACGCTTATAGTAGTCTGTACGGCAAGTAGTTAACAGAAAAATACGTCGTCAAATTCAAATCTGTCGCACACAAATTGAGGTCAAGAATTAGCTGACGTTGCGTAGATGCTGATATCACGCGAACCGCTGGATGGATCGAGTAGATTTTAATGTTTGTATCAAGCTAGTGATACAGAGGTTATGATGCTACCTAAATAAACACGATCAGCATTCTTGCTTTTGTAGTCCGCTACGGAGATGGACTGAGTCCCAATCTGTCTGGTCTCCTCAGTGGAGTCTGTGTAACAATCTAGTCATTGTGATGACGTAATAAGATGGCCGGTGCATTATCGAAGAAGCCACGCCTCTTTGTTTAGATTGATAGTAGCATAGACTACTATATCACGGAAATATAGGACGTGTTTGTAGAACGCAATTTTATGAGATTGTTTTAAACAAACAGTGTAAATCTTTGCAACAACATGTTCAGCAATATCTGCTGTATTTAATAACGTTTAATAACGCATGGCCTTGCGTATATAGATAACATGTACGTACGCGTAATGTAGAGAAATCAACAGAAAATGCGAAAGGGAACCAGGCAAAATACATATACATTGCGATTGAGAAAGCTTCGTTTCCGAGCTTTTTTGGTTTGCGTTTTGGCTTATGATATAGCTTCTGTGGATTCTTCATGGGGCCACGTTGCGTTATGGGATATGGGCCTTCATCATACGTGCATTCACCCAATTGTATTTCGGTCAACCTACTGAGTATGACTAGCCTACCGCAACCGTATATTAAATATTAAGTTACCTGCGACTTTCGCAGAACACGCCCACCGCAATCGCTTCTATTTCATTTGGCAATGTTCACGGCAGCTGGATTAACAAGAAACTAAATTTGAGAATTAAATGTAACCTAACTTTCAATAAAATGTGGGTGGATGTATCAACTATCCTTAATTGTATCTGCTTACATTGACGCGAGAAATTAATCCGATATTGATCAACCAGTATTCCGCTGTTCAAAGATAGCATTCGACTAGTCTCAGGCGGTTCTAAAACATGGCTACTGAATGCTTTACTGTCCTCGATTTAACAGCAGCGTTTGCCACCTTCAGTGTAAGTATAGCAGCTCTCATGGGAATTGTTATTGAATAACAGAACGTGCGGATTCCTCAGAAATGTTGGTATTGAATGTGCGCTTTCAATTCCGCTGTCATGTTGGCTGAAGCGTTAACTGGTGAGCAGTAACCAGCATAGTATAGATTACTTCTAACAAGGATGGCTGTCGGTTCTCTAGCATGCTACGCGGCTGAGGTTGTGCGGAACTGTTTCCGAATGCCGGCTCATGCGCTGATAGATGCACGCGTCTACCACATGCATATCAGGTAGATATGGTAGGCTACACGGGTAATAAATTCAAACATCGTTAAGAGATATGAATTTTAAGCTTCACTAATAGTATATCGTGCTATATTACATATCAATTCATGGTATTTTGTCTCGGATAAAACCTTAGTTGCGAATAATATGCTCGTGATGAGCATAAACTATTTGAACAAATCTAGTCTTGACTTCCAATGTGGCAACTGCACCACGCACGACTATTTGGACAAAGACTGACACGCAATTTGATACATGTTGCATCCAACAGCTATATCTGCTAACGTAGGCACATTTTGACACAAGGGACACTGCTTACTGTCTTAGACAGCAACCATCCTTTAAAATCCAGACATTCTATCTCAACACTATACAACTGAATAACAATGAATACCCCGCACATCCCTCTTAGCACACATTCGTTAACTAACAAAAAATAAATTTCAGTACAAAGATGAGGATGCTGGTCACAGGTTAAGTAGTTTGTTATTCACACCACCTCTCTATACACAAGCGTCTTTAAAGAAGCGGCCAACACGTTCTGGCGTCATCTGTGTAGGCCTGTCTGATAAAACCTGTATATAGCGAACACTTTATGGATCATTCAAAAGTGGTGATCTTGTCACGTCATATAACTAGATAGCCGCATGCAACGGACTTTTCCAGAGTATCCCTCTATCAATCTGACCTCATTGACATCAAAATCAGCTAAACGACGTGTAGGATGACGTCATACTCATTACGTCATAAATTATTATATTTGGTCCGTCTTTAACTCTTAATAGTCCGACACAGTGTACGAATTGTATGTCTTTGCTATTTAATACATATGCTGTTGAATATTTTGAAAATAAGTTGACTGCGCGCTGTTACTACCATAGGCAGCAACATCACCCAGTCGAATTAGTTTCAAAATATTCAACAGATTACCTGCACAGTTTTCTGGAAATTGATAGTCGTGTAGTTCAGAGATCGGTCGATTATTATTTTTATTATTATTATTATTATTATTATTATTATTATTATTATTATTACATGGCTCATTTATATAGCGCTTATCAAAAAATTGCTCTAAGAGCTTTAAATTTCAATCCCAACACGAACGTGGTGTGGGTGGAGCTTAGATATAGATGGCCGGGGCATAACTAAAATCGGAAAGGTCAATTATTACGAGTACTGTTTATATAAAACGTGTGTTCTGGCACGTGACCGTAAGACCGCCAAGCATAATGAACCGCCAAGCCCCAAAGCAGGTGTTCGTTATAGACAGCGTCTACTGGATAACATTATCATCCGGCCATATAGACAACTGTGACGCTCCCGGAACTAACTATAAATACAAGGAGGCATTAGCGATTTTGGTGGTATTAAAGATGAAAGGCATACCTCTGAGCTATCTACTTGAGTTAAATGCTGTCACCACATCATACAAGATAAGGGACTCTGTTCGGCTCATTTTCCCCAATAATCAGTTCTGACACGGACATTCAAGTATGGCTGTCAATCAATCAGACCCGGTAAAGTTGCATTTAAATTTCGTGATTCTATGCAGAGTGTTCAAGGTCTATTCTGTATTAAATGATTCTGTATCAATATGATTGCCCAAATTGATTGAGTTCAATGAACAATTTAGCGAGGTAATATAACAGATCCATGCAATGACTAGCAGGGTAACAGACCACACACTCCTGAAATGAACTGTGTTAATATTGCATCTTGCATCTGTCGTGAACCAAAAAAGTTTAGCAACACTGAGAATATTACTGTATAAATGTTATTTAACAAAAACAATAAATTGATTCAAATATATTATTTAATTGATAGGTCATTTTCGAATTTGAACACCAGTCTCTTGTTACTGTAATGCTAGCATCGCGCCTTTAACACGGCATCATTCAACGGAAGGCTTCAATTTAAATAATGGCACTGAGCTGTCAATACCGGTGTGACCTCCGCGCGCATTAACCACCGCATTACATTGACGAAACATGTCTGCAAATTTAGTTATAAATGGACGCATAGTTTTAATACAACAAACCAAACTTCACTGTTGCTAAACATTTTTGGCTCAGTATATATTAATTAATTTCTAGCAAAATCTAAACATTAAAGTCACTTATTATAAGTCTGGAGGCGTACGGAACTGCGTTTGGAGCTATGAAATGGTTGCTAATTCGCAAGACGTCATTCCTTATAGAAGCATTGCATTAGCGTCAGAATATAGCGAGATCATGGGGAAGATGATGACCCCTTCACGTAGTTACTACTGTCAGTAAATACTGGGAATCTAATGCGATTAAAGTTAGCGAACTGACAACCGCATACAGGTAATAGCCTGATCATTTCTAATGTTCTATACAAACACAACCGCTGTTTTCAACATACTCGAGCACCAGCACCTCCATTTGAATTCGCTATCGCAATGTGAAATTCCCGTCGTCTAGCCATCGGAAATGGAAGTCATTGAAAGAGACTGTGATTATCACAACATTGATATTGCAGACGTCTAAGCAACACAAGTATCCACTCACTCAGAACACCTCTTACAGCCAGGCCATACACTACTCCTTTTACTCGACCAGAAAAAAGCCAATCACCGACGCATAGGCTTTACATTTAGACCATGCCCTCAGTTTCGCATACATCGGTGAACGAATTGCAATTATTGACCTAGACATACCAATGAGAAACCAGAAAATGTTGTATTTTGAATGCATATGACCTAACTACTGAAAAATCACATATCAATTATTCAATACTCAATTCCTTCTATGATAAATTGCGCTCAACTATAAACATTCTGGCAAGATGGCTTCGCTTGATATGTGGTGACGTCAACTCGTCAAAATTTGATAACTAAGCGAAACAGACAAACAAACATGGTATGACTCGTGCATTCGTTCTTTTGGAGTGAGAAAACGCAGCAGCAATTACATGTGTATATTCACACCAAATGCGTGAAAAGAAAATTGTTAAATGTGTATGCTTTTGGAGGCTTAGATTGTGTATCTAAATGTAATGAAACGAAATAAATCTTAATATAGATTTCATTTCGCGTAAATTAATATACTTTTTTTAGTTGGCAAGTTGAATTACGGACTCCTGTCTCTAATTCAAATACACAACTTTAAAAATTATATCAACTAATACCTAACGAAATCATCATATGCTAGGATTTATTTCTTTTCCTTACATCTTGGCACACAATTTAAGCCCTTAAAAGTATACAAATTGAAACATTTTATTTTCAAGCATTTTGTTGTGAATATGCACCTTTAAGGTGCATTACCTCCTTTAGCAACACGCATGATCTATATACAACAACCATGGCCTTTACACACACCTGCCATCACCGAATAACATGGACAGGAAACGTTTTATCATGTCTTTAAGTATATTATATATGCTTATATGCGTATGATTGGATACTGGCCAATTTCGGCTCACTCAACGGAATTATGTCTGAAGATGTGTTTTTATCAATACCAAACATCATCGCTACATATGATGCCATCAAAGGTGTGACTTTCTGCTCCGCTATCACTATCGATGACGACGACGACGGCGGCGACGGCGGCGAAAATGACGATGAAAATGACTAAGCGATGATGGCTTTGGTGGTTGTGGTTGTGGCGGTGGCGGTGGTGGGGGCGGCGGTTGTGGTAGTGCATGGTGGTGGTGATGGTCGTGATGGTGGTGGTGGTGGTGATGGCCGGCGGCGGCGGTGGTGGTAGTGGTGGTGGTGGTGTTGGTGGTTGGCGGCGGCGGTGGTGGTGGTGGTGGTGGTGGTGGTGGTGGTGGTGGTGGTGGTGGTGGTGGTGGTGGTAGTGGTGATTGTGGTGGTCGTCGTGCAGGCGGCGGTGGTGGTAGCGGTAGTAGTGGTCCTTAGTGGTGGTGGTGGTGGTGGTGGTGGTGGTGGTGGTGGTGGTGGTGGTGGTGGTGGTGGTGGTGGCGGTGATGGTGATGGTGGTGGTGGTGATCGTCGTGCAGGCGGCGGCAGCGGCGGCGGCGGTGGCGGTGGTGATGGTGGTGAGGGTGAGGATGAGAATGAGGATGCATGTGACATGTATTAATAGTATTATTATTATTATTAGTAGTAGTAGTAGTAGTAGTAGTAGTAGTAGTAGTAGTAGTAGTAGTAGTAGTAGGAGTAGGAGTAGTAGTAGTAGTAGTAGTAGTAGTAGTAGTTAGGCTTGCGCGATTTTTCGATTTAATCGTGAAGTTCGATTTATTTTTAAAATCGCGATTTTTACGATGTAATTGAGGAAAGATCGGAAAATCGTCAAAAATTTCATGTTTTAAAAAGTTCTGAAGTGTGTACTTTTCCGTCGCATTATATCAGTACACGAGTACAATTATAATCGATTCACACCTGTGTTCATTGTGTGTATATCCGCCGTGCCATGCACGTGTCGAATATTTACTAATCACAACACAAAGCGCTACAATAAACAAGCTAACAATAGCGAGGTAACGTCTTTCTTTGTCATTGAGAAAATCAGCTAGTTACTCCGTCAAATCGCCATATAATTTTCTTTCTTTCGCTGCAGACCCTGAGACTGTTGTGAAATGTCAGTATATACAGTTTCAGAGTGTTAGGAAATCAATGAACATAATTCTGTTTAATTCTAGAGATAGCAATTTCAGACGTTCTAATAATTTTTCCTTTTTGATTCGGTTGTCATGTCAAATTAAAGAAAATAAAGCAACAGCATTCCAGATTGTTTGATTTTTAACTGTTGAACTTTTGAACTCTTAAATGTAAATCGTACGTTCTGAAGGCACCTATAAACCGCAATATAGGACGAGTTTACGCCGTTACACTAGTACCTACTCAAAGCTGCCGTCCTATGTATGTGAATTGCCCAGTATCTCCCGTGGTATTAATATTGGCGTCTTCGCGTTACTCCGGTAATGACCTAAACTCGTCCTACAAAGGGAGGCTATAAGCGGAAGCGTCATGTAATTTATATTTTTTTCTCGGCGACATTTTTATCTCAAATTTTGATGAATTAAATAATGTTTATTAAACTATGCGCAATATTTAGGCAGTCCCAATTAATAATTTCACTCCCGCGATGATGGATATAAGGTATACATTAAGCATAGATGTAGGATGGTAAGAACTCGTCGCATGAACATGTGTTCTAATTTCGTGCTATTTTTGTATCATTTATTTCAACTTTTTCTAGAAACATGTCATGTTAACCCGGTTTATACTTTTGGGCATTTAGATCTACGATTTAATCGACAATCGCGAATTTTAAAATAAAATCGATCGCGATGTTTCAAATCAAAAATCGCGCAAGCCTACTAGTAGTAGTAGTAGTACCGGTAGCCCGCGGAAAGAGGGTGGGTTATATAATAATCGCTTTGTCCGTTCGTGCGCGTGTGCGTCCTCGTGTACGTGAGTCTGTCTGTCAGTGACCGATTTTTGCCCGAACATATTTTCAGAAGTTTTTCACAAACAGTCACAAATCTGTGTTTATTAATGCATGACATTCTAAAAGCGTGTGATATATCAAATGTAGTCTCAACGTAATTTCATAAGTTTCTTATACTGCGTGTAACTAAACTTGGCGTTTGTATGCACTGTAGGTTAATGATACCATGTATATCGAAAGTAGGTCACCTTTCATGGTTCACTGAACATAATAGAAAATTATACTTGTCTGCCCCTGATTTGTTGTCTGGACCATATGTTATTTTACACATAGTCCTAAAATTTAGTATGTGAATGCATCATAGTTGAAAGGTGTGTCATGAATCAACAAAAGTAAGCTCGACGTACTGTTCATGGTTTACTGTTTATCAAGGCTTATTTTTTCTCAAGGAATTCGTGTCATGTTTTTTGTATACTGAGGGCCAAGCTTGATGTATGGATGTATTGCTATTGGCGTGTCACATTTCAAAAGTAGGTCAATGTGCCCTACTTATCATGAGTCACTGCACACCATAGAAAGTTGTATTTGTCTAACCCTAACTTTTTGTCCGGATAATCGTTTCAAGACTTTTTCACAAGCAGCAAAAGCACCCAGTCAAACTTTTTTCAACAACTTACCCTTATGATTGCCCTAAATATTAGGACTTTTGAAATTCAGGGTTCAAAGTACATAAATCAATCCCAACACGAACAACGCATGGGCGGAGCTTAGCTACAAATGGTTGGGGCATACCTAGAAATCGGCCATTCTCTAGTCCCAGAAGCGGGTATCCGTCTCATATATACACCTGTGCAAAAGTTAAGCACCAGCAAAAACAATAGAACGTAGAAATATGATGGTACAACTAGGCTGCCATACGTTTTGTCCCCGCGTTAGCTGACATAATTCCAAGTACGAAATGCGCATGCATGCATGACTTCACGCCGCTTGATGTCCATGCGTGGCGGGAAACAGCACACGTGTTCAGTTATGTAAAAGTCCAGTTTGAGGTGTAGAACATTACATACAGATTTAGGCGACAAGATTAGGAATTTTGTGTTCATGGCCGTGGTTTATTTGTACAGAGAGAATTAGCTCTTGATTGTGAACCGCTATGGAAAGACGAAGGTTAAGTGATCGTGTGAAATGGCAAATCATAGGCATGCATACCACTGGTATGTCATGCAGAGAGATTGGCAGACAGCTGAACATTAACCATACTGTAATCAGTCGTTTGATTGCAAAACATGGGCAAACTAACGAGGTGAAGGACAGGCCTAGATCTGGAAGACCGAAGAAGACTACTGCCCGTGATGATCGAGCCCTAGTATGCCTTGTTAGGAGATCTCCATTCACCAACAGCAGAGTGCTCAGCCAGCAATGGGAAACGCGCAATAGAGTGTCAATGTCTACCGTCAAAAGGAGACTGTATGCTGCTGCCATGAAAGCTAGGAGACCTGTCAGACGTCCTCTCCTCACTGCACACCACAAAGAGGAGCGTCTGAGGTGGTGCAACGAAAGAAGACACTGGAACATGAGATCCTGGAGACGGGTACACTGGTCCGATGAAAGTCGGTTCCTGCTTCATGCCACAGATGGTCGAACTCGTGTATGGAGGTCCAGACGCACGGCGTACGACCAACGTAACATCATGGAAGAAGTTCCATTTGGTGGAGGTTCCGTTATGATATGGGGGTGCATCTCATTTGATTGTAAGCTGGATCTGTTGACTGTACCTGGAACACTAAATGGACAAAGATATCAAGATTCCATACTGGATAGAGTTGTGGTCCCTCATTTTGTAAATCATGCACCTGGAACCCACCCTATATTCATGGATGACAACGCCCGACCACATCGTGCTAGAGCTGTGCATGAATACCTCCGCCAGAATGCCATCGAAACCCTACCATGGCCAGCAAGGAGCCCTGACATGAATCCTATTGAGCATATCTGGGACATTCTGGGAAACATGGTGAGAAGGAGGGATCCTCCTGTGCAGAACCTACAGGAATTAACAGACGCACTCCATCTTGAATGGCAACGAATACCACAATGGCGTATCAGTCGGTTGGTGACCAGCATGAGACGTCGTGTCCAGGCCGTCATCCAGGCACAAGGTAGATATACCCGGTATCAATAATGACAGTCTCAAACTCGTGCACAGATGTTAAACTTCGTTTTCAGACACCATTAATGACAATCTAGCCACGTGTGTCAGCTGTAGGGCAATAGTTGTCAGTTGTGTCAACGTAACCATATTCAGGCCTCGTTTTCAAGTTCAAACAAAAACATACAGTGTTTCCCCACCATCATAATCAGCATTCCTCTAGTTGCATTATTACCTCTTGCACTAAGATGGATGGGTACATAATGTTTATGCTATTGCTTTCTTCATAGCACATGAATATACCCCCGCATGTGCGTAAAAATAGGGTGGTGCTTAACTTTTGCACAGGTGTATATATATATATATATATATATATATATATATATATATATATATATATATATATATATATATATATATATATATATATATATATATATATATATATATATATATATAAATATATGTATTTTTATTTTATTGACGCACTGGCAACGTGCGGCTTCAATTTCCATGTGCTAACTTAGCCGACAGTCATGCACCCATTAGTTTAATTTGTTGATCACCATCTCCCGGTCGGGGGATCGAACCGCCATTCTGCAACTGCGCATAGCATCAGCAACCAGGCATCTTTCCACTGGACCACCGCACCAATACTAAAAAGTCAAGGATTGGCCGACCAGCTTTCACATGTCTGATATACTGACACACTGACGATTCATATGGGAATATCTGTGGATGCACCTGCCACAATTCAATCCTAGACTTTTACGCCTATTGTACTCTGACTCCAGCACGGCTCTGGCAGTATATGTATTTTTATTGTATTGACGCCCTGGCAACGTGCGGCTTCAATTTCCATGTGCTAACTTAGGCGACAGTCATGCACCCATTAATTTAATTTGTTGATCATCATCTCCCGGTCGGGGGATCGAACCGCCATTCTGCAACTCCGCATAGCATCAGCAACCAGGCATCTTTCCACTGGACCACCGCACCAAGACTAAAAAGTCAAGGATTGGCCAACCAGCTTTCACATGTCTGATATACTGACACACTGACGATTCATATGGGACTATCTGTGGATGCACCTGCCACAATTCAATCCTAGGCGTTTACGTTTATATATATATACAGTTGTACGAGCATTTGAGTAGAGATTGTATTCGGTTAGACCTACCTTCTTCTTGGATTCAGTAATCCTCTTGTCGCGTGCACTTTGAGCTTCACCCGGAACTTTCTTTACCCACATGATAATCGCGATCCGGCCATATGTAAACATGAGTATTAACACTGGTACAAAATACTGCAATACCATTATCAGTGTACTGTAGATGGTTTTCCGCCGATTGTGTTCATATTCCTCAAAATGCCAGATTTCCAAACAGAGGGGTCGGTGAGTGGTGTCATTAGGGAACACTACAATCCGGGACGTGATTGCTGTTGGTAACGGCAGCAGAAACGATACAATCCAAATTACACCTATAGCAACCATGACGTTCTTTTTACTCATCTTTGTCCGTAGCGGGTGAATTATGGCAATATACCTGTCCACACTGATCGCGATTAAGGTGAAAGTGCTCATAAATACGACCACTGCCTGCAGGTATGTGACGATAGGGCACATCACCTCGCCAAATGGCCAATACGACAGGAGAACGTTCGCCATAAAACTGAAAGGGATACAGAAAGTGGCCATAAGAAGGTCACTAATAGCAAGACTGACTATAAACATATTAATAGCTGTTCTCATTCTCCGTGACGTAATTACAACATAGCAGACTATGGCATTACCTCCTATTGCCAAGCAGATGACTATAGAGTATATAATAACAGCGACAACTTGCTGGGTAATCGACATGTACGTACGCGGCACTATAGCTCGCTCGTCATCCGTCATGTTCCCAAACATGGTAGCGTTATTCTCCACTAGAACTACGGTTCCATTCACCGAAGAGGTGTTAAAAAGGCGTTCCAGACTATCCGCGGTCATCTCGATAACGTACTAGGTGTTGATAATGTAAATAGTGTACCTGGTATAGGCATCTAGTCAGCCGTCTGCCAGTTGCGTCAGAAAAGGAGCGAGCCGGTCCGTTGTGATAATAGCGCGCAGCGGTAAAATGGCAAGGCAATTTGCTCTTTTATATCCATATTTAATTGAATTCGAATTCCCGATGCGATGACGCGTAATTAATTGTATTTGCATAGGTGACACTGAAACGTATTATCTACTACCTGGACACCCATGACACTATGGAAATAAATTAGATCGTTGAAATATTTACTGAAAATCGATGTTATTGCAGATAGAAAAAAATTATTGATAATATCAGAATAAAATGATATTAGCACCTTTATGATTTAACCACGAACAGTATTTGTTATTTTCTTTGAATTCTCATTACATCGTCGCCAATAAATACACATGTTTAGGCTCTTGCTACCAACGCCCTGCGCAAACACACCACCTGCTAATGAATGCACGCCCTTTAGGTAAATTCGTGTATACAACATAATATTGTTTAATATGTCAGATTTAATTTCCGTTTAACGAAAACGGAAGCAATATTCCAGATGCTGTAGATGAGTATTATCCAGTCGTGTCTCGTGCAAATGGGTATTTAATATTCCGTACGAATCTCGTTATGATCAAATTTATCCACAGCAACTGTGTGCTTCATTCACCACTGACATCACTTAGCTATTACAGCCATCGAATATTAATACCACACAGTTTAATCCACACACTCATCCAATGAGCTTCACACGATAGCGCTCAATGATAGATGCATCGTAATGACAAACATCGTCGGGATCGCGACTCACTCAGTTATGTTCAGCTGAAAAGCAATAAAGACAGAGATTAACCAACGTCTGCTTTTCATTATCAGGAACAACTCATTGCCATACAGATAATTGCTTACCAGAAGATGGAAGTAATCTACCGTGAATTCTGGTCGGTTCAGCTTGCGGTAGTGGCTAATTGATGAATCTGATGAATGTACCAGTTTCAATAGCTTACCTTGAAAATGGAATTGTGTTAATTCAGGGTTCAACGTATATACATCGATCCAACACACGCAAAACGTTGGCGGATTTAGCTAGAAAAGGGCGTGACATAGCTAGAATGGGTTCTTCTATTACAGCACTAGTTAGCTGCCCTAGAGTCAAAATGACGCCTAGCTTCTTCGCGAAATTAAAAACGCCCGCCACGGGTGTACGGATCGTATGAATTTATAATTTAATGAATATTCGCTTGGATATTTTTCAACTAATTTGCCTTGGAGTCTGTGCTGCCATTGGCAGAAACAGTACGAGTCAAATTAGTTTCAGACTATTCAAAAGCCTACCCGTATAAATTTAAAGTATTGTATTTAACTTTAAATCTGTGGAGTTCAGGTTTCAAAGCTTCAAATTGATTTCAGCGAGTGTAAAAAGTGAACAGAGCCTAGCTATAAATGGGCGTGGCATAGCTAGAATAGATCGCTCTATTGTTTTCAGAATGGTAACCCTGCGTGAATAGTCGCATTTATATTAATAGAGGAATCCAGTCTCTCAGTCAAATATAGGACGGCATACTGAATTACGTCACACGCCGGTATGACTTCACTCTTAATTAAGTCATGAATGACGTATCTAATTCCGTCATAAGCACTTAAGCGTCAGCAAAGTTGTACGAATTGTATGTCTTTACTACTTAATAAACATTCTGTTGACTATTTTGAGAACTAATTCGACTGGGCGCTATTGCTGCCAGAAACAGCAGCAAATCAAATCAGTTTCAAAATAGTTAACTGCTTACCTGCATAATTCTCTGCAACCTGGGATTTAGGGAGCTCATGGTTCGATCGATCCCCACGCGGACAAAGCGTGCGCGGAGCTTAGCTAGGACGGGGCGGGGCATAGCTAAACCTGAATCCATCCAATGTGACCATATATGTCTATCTAATTAATATGTTACTCTATAGTACGCTACTAGAATGAGCTGCATGATAGTAATTGGCAGATGGTTATTCATAAGGGTCAATGCGCATACATGTTGGAATTCAATAGCACGTATCTAATATACCTTGTTTTAACATTTCATTCGAATTAAGCGCTAACCAGATTTAATCACTACATTAAACGGACGCTAACTAGCCATGTGTGAGACAGAAGAGTTTATAATAGGTAATGAATTGATGGTATAAGCACTGTATACAATAACTGTGCAGTGTTCAATGCAAAATGTCCTCATTATGTGCAGGTATAACATTAAAAACACTGATAAATCATGTTCAAATATCATTTATTCATGGAATCATCACGATGGTCTCGTTAGCTGTGCGCTGTCGATAACGAAAATATATGGACTGTATGTCTTTGAGGAATTTACAATTTATAAACATTCTTTTTACTATTTTGAATCTAATTTAAATCCCACCCACTGCCACCCGAGTAAAATTATTTTCAAAATATGCAACGTCGTTAATTGTTCTGTATAACGGGACAGAAAACATGTAAATAGAATAAGTTCACAGCCAACTAACAGTTCACCGTTAACAACTCTTTTGAGCATTTGGAGCTCCACCATGCGTCGGGACAACACCACCCCCACCACCCCCTCCCTGACTATCAATTTCCAGACAACTGTAAAGGTAAGCTGTTGAATATTTTGAAACCAATTTGATTAGGTGTTGTTGCTGCCTACGGTAGTAGCAGCGCCCAGTCAAATTTGTTTCAATTTATTCAACATCGTGTTTATTAAATAGTCAAGACAGCAACGCTTAGTCCGTCTTTAATCATGCGTTCGTGACGTATACTTATCCACGTCCTACACATGACGTCATTGATTATAATGTTATCATACACGTCACGCAGCTGATAGATGGATAAACTGGAAAGGTCCATTGCTATATTTAGCATTGGAACGTTAATATCTGACAGGCGCGTGTTAATTTGAGACAATAGTTTCTCTTTATCGATACACAATGAGAGGTACATTTGCCATCGATGACACGCGTGTTCATCACAATTTTCCCAATGTTCTTTATTTTGCTCTGACATCGATCTCTTAATAGAGGAATCATTATGTATATAATCGTATTCATAACTTAGAATGTAGGCTCGAAGACAATATTTACGAATTTTTTAATTATGACGCACGAATACTGATGAAGTAAATGTTGTTTCAATGGTTTCAATACCGACAGAGCTACATATCGGTACCAAATATGATATCTGCCTGCGGACTAGAGGCGCGCCACTAACCTTGGCAATAACACGCGCATCACCAAGTTTAACCTGGTATGATATCTGCCCGCGGACTAGAGGCGCGCCACTAACCTTGGCAATAACACGCGCATCACCAAGTTTAACCTGGTATGATATCTGCCTGCGGACTAGAGCCGTACTACTAACCTTGGTAATAACATGCGCATCATGAAGTTTAACCATGTATGGTAAGGCTTTAAATTAGATGCATATATTATTGAATTCCTGTCAATGAGTGTCTTGATGATGGATGTTAGCTTTGATTCTCAATACGACGGTTGAAGTAGTACTGGTAAAGGACGCACACATGTTACATTTAGATAGATAAATCCATGCATCGTCTGATGCTAGTTGTATTTACGGATCACCTTACGATGTTTACGGGCTGATGCAAACAGCCGATGTTTACGGGCTGATGAAAACAGCCGATGTTACGGGCTGATGCAAACAGCCGATGTTTACGGGCTGATGCAAACAGCCGATGTTTACGGGCTGATGCAAACAGTGTTACACAATGAGTTTTAACCCTTACACTTTTGATGTCAGCATTCTATTTTATATTGGTCCGGTCGACAACAGACTGCTTTACATTGTGTCATCAATTTTGGCAACATCTTCCACCAATATTGTTAACGAAATATATGCCAGTTCATTGTGCCAAAAGATTTGAAAAATTAAAATTTGAACATTAAATTTATAAAAGTTAATCAAACATCCGATCTTTGTAAAGTATTCTACTAAAAGCCGTGAATTAATAATCAACACACAATGATGATTTGATGACGGCTAGCAATACATGAAATCTTAATCTTTTATGGAAGTTTCTTAATAATTATTAAATGTGTCTTTTCTGTGTGTACAGTTAAATAAGGAGAGGTTCATGTGTGTATACTTTAGTGCGCAATGCAGTAACATTGCCTTTGTCAGTATGATACTCATTCTACATCATATTTATATTGTCCTTGTAAATGTTTAACAAGAGCAACATACTATATAAGAAAGTATGTCTCATCTTTTGTACAAACACAATCCGCTGCATGTAGACCTACTGAACGTTATCAATGAGCAAAATGATTTTGACAACCGACAAGCTAATCCAGCGATGTCAAACTATTTATCCAGTATATATGAATATGAACTTAATTATTTGTTTAACTTTACCTAGTGCGTGTTCTGGACATGTAGCGCGTCAGATTGTTTGTTGCGAGTCTATACCATCCCTTGTCTATCAAACGATACAGCAACACTGAATAGATCGATGTTCCAAGCACGAGTTCCCGCGCGAGGCCAACACGAGAACATCGCCGCCACCGTGAAGACTATTACGATGCTAGCCAATAGCAGGCCACTCTAGATGCATTGGATACTAGTTATTAATATAACTATTATAGCCAGAACTACACGTGGTAAATTACCTACACATGTCATCCCGCTAAGCAAACAATAGCCGCAGTCCACACAGACATATTAAAATGAAGATCACATATGCCGTCGCATCCGTTTCATCTTCACCGAAGTGGCCTAGCTCAATTCTATTGGTCAATTTTCTCCATTGCAAATAACTGATTAATCAAATTAGGCCCTACTAGATACTTCGTGTCAGGACTGAATGGGCATTGTTGCAAGACTTGTTTATGATTCTTGTTTGACGCCGGGTAGACTGCCGCCTAACGAACGCTCGCTTTCTTTCAATAAACTTAATTAAAACCGTTATTATTTAGTAATGCTCTGTGATGTGACTTCCCACGCCATTTTCTTAATACATACCAACAATGCAATGTGCGCATATGGTCTAGCTTTTCTACAGCGTACATCTGATGCTGGTGCCAAATTATGGCCGCTCATTAGCACGTGCGTTGGTAAGATCATTCAACTCACGGAGCGATCAGCATTGGCCAGAAATACCATCTACCATAGGAAATGACCTGCATTAACAGACAGTCTTTACTGAGCAGTTTTTGATGGCCCATAAGGGCAGGTTCTACCTGTCCTGGAATATAATTGAACATCACGCGGTAACTTGATTGGCGTATTAGATAGACAAAAGATGCCACAGGTATTGTGTCGCGACTCTTCTCATCTCCAACTGTGTTGATTAATTTGACAACATGAACAGCATCGGGCGTATCTCAAGTTGCTATGTTCTATATCCTGCACAATAACGGCTGAGCACGCGAGTGGAAGAAGACTATAAACCCGGCCTACACATATACATATATAACACTCCACTCATTACACAGCAAAAAGGAATAGACAGGGATTCCTAAATATATCATCACTGGGTGTCAATCTGTTGCTAATTAAAATTTTTAATTACTTATCTGTTACACGTGTACACACGAATAGTGTCCATGTTTTATGTAGGTCCTTCTTCATTACCTGACACATATATTCTGGTCTGTCCATCATTTGATACCTGGGCTGTTTTAGTGCGTTCATAGTTTGGTCTGTACAGATTTTACGCTGTATATTTTATAATTCGTGGTTAATATTTGTATTCCTGTGCGTTCTTATCTGGTCGTCTACACTGCCGAAACTGCTACACACTAAATTGGACGGAGTGATTGTATAGTTCCCTTTTGCCAATTAATTATGCACATTCACCTCTCATGAATCGTACGCGAGGAACCCGACTATCATTTAAGTATGTGACGTCATAAAAAATTGCATCACATGCTTGCTGACGTCACAATCAGAATAACCTATAATAACCTAAAGCTGAACCGTCCGTCTCTAGTGTACGAATGGTATATTTTTGATTAATCTACAATTTTATAAACATTATGTTAAATGTTTTGAAACTAATTTGACTGGGAGCTTAGACTGCAACTGCCCCCACCCGCTCATCATATATATATATATATATATATATATATATATATATATATATATATATATATATATATATATATATATATATATATATATATATATATATATATATATATATATATATATATATATATATATATATAATTACCTTGAAATTGGGAATTTTGTGAATTCAGTAGACAAGGTATAAAAACCGAATCCAACACGCGTAAAAGTGGATGGAGCTTAGATAGAAATGGGTGGGGTGGGGTGGTACGCAAGGCTAGAAATGTGTCCCTATATTATACACAGACGAATAGCTACATGATCTTTAGCCACATGTTTGAACGCGCTGAACCGTCTCAGAACAGGCTCAGAACAGGCTCAGAACAGGCTCAGATTGATGGCCTTTCTACAGAAACATCAGCATGCTTAAAGTACAGCATCCGTCTAAGTAGTTCTGAAAAGGCTAAATGACTGATCGTTGTAATAGACGGACATGAAAGTCCCTTGACCGAGCAGTATCGCTACAGCTGGAACAGTTTCTATCAAACAACTGCAAGTCAATAGAACTCTAGTTGGTGTTTTATCATTGCGCATATTATTCAACCGGTCTAAAGTTCGCCAGATTTCCCTAAGTATTGCTAATCGGCCGACAGGAAATTAATAACGTCTTTTACCTAACTGACAGACTCGCGGCTACCTCCGTAATGTGGTTATTTGTGCGGCCCGACGCCTCGACACTATTATAGGAGCACATTATCGTGAGTATAAGTTACCAGCGTGTACATGTAACGCGCCAATATCGAATTTGCGCCGTTGGCCAGTAGCACAAGGACAAATATCAAATTTGATATCGGCACGCCCGTTGGTTAACGGCGCAAGCCCGATAACGAATTTGATATAGGTGCGCCCGTTGGCCAACGCGCAGGGAACCAACATAGAATTTGATATCGGCGCGCCCGTTGGTCAACGGCGCATGAGACCAATATTAAATTTGATATCGGGGCGCCCGTTTGCCAACGGCGTAGGGGACCAATATCGAATTTGGTATCGGCGCGACCGTTGGCCAACGACGTAAGGGTAGAGTAAACACCTTCATTTGGTCCCCTGCGCGTTTGCCAACGGGCGCGGCGATATCAAATTCGATATTGGTCCCTGCGCCGTTATCCAACGGCGCAAATTCGATATTGGCGCGTTACATACACACGTGGGCGCCTATACGAATAGACGTGCTTACACTGAGGCGCATAGATAAATACTGATATTCATAAATAACTATATTGGATCCTCAATTACATTGTGCTTTACCAGTGTTATCAAGTAGGAATTTATACACTTTCCTTTGCTCCCACCCATTCACTTTCCTTGCCAATGAAGCGTGACCATCTGCTCACGGTTGCGTGACCTGTTAAAACGAAAAGCTGATTGTTGAAGTATTAACCGTCAAAGTATCAGTCGTGGAACGTTTTAGAGGAAATGATTATTTTCGAGGAAACGATTACTGACGTTGCGCCCTAAAATTGCCACCAACCTGCTTCTAGCTAGTAGTGCTATTGTGACGATGTAACAAATCGTCCCAACTCGCAGAAGCATGTTCACGTGACATCATTTAATGAAGAATTGTCACATGACGTTGTCGTTATTGTGAATCGTTAACAAATCAGCTCGTAGCATGTGACGAGACAATCTTCTGTGACATCATATGGTAAGGCATGGCCAAGGCACATTGCTGCTAGTGTGGATATGTAGCCAGTCATCTCACAGATTGTGAACGGAAATCTCGTGTGACATCATATGTTAAGATTGCTGTTATTGTGGATATGTAACCAGTCAACTCACAGCTTGTGAATGGAAATCTCGTGTGACATCATACATCATAAGGATACGTGACAGTATCGCCATTGTGAAGAAGAAAGCAATTAACTCACAGCTTGTGAGAGGAGAATCTCCAGTGACGTCATGTGACGAGACAAAGCTACGTGGCATTATCGCCATTGTGAAGACGAAATCAATCAGTTTCACAGCTTGTGAAGGGAAATCTCGCGGACGTCATGTGATGACACAAGTGCAAGTGACAGTATCGCCATTGTGAAGAGGAAAGTAATCAGCCCACAGTTTGTGAATGGAAATCTCGTGTGGCGTCATGTGACAAGACAAGGATATGTGACATTATCCCCATTGTGAAGAAGAAAGCAATCAGCCCAAAGCGTGCAAAGGGGCAATCTCGTCTGACGTCAATCACGTCAAGCGATGAGACACGGTCTCGTGTGACGTCATGTGACGAGACAAGGATACGTGACAGTATCGCCATTGTGGAGAAGAAATCAATCAGTTCCACAGCTCGTGAAGGGAAATCGCATGGGACGCCATGTGATGGCACAAGTGCACGTGACATTATCGCCATTGTGAAGAGGAAAGCAATCAGCCCACAGCTTCTGAAGAGACAAACTCGCCTGACGTCATATGACGAGACAAGAATATGTGACAGTATCCCCATTGTGAAGAAGAAGGCAATCAGCCCACAGCGTGCAAAGGGACAATCTCGTCTGACGTCATCACGTCATTCGATGAGACATGGTCGCGTGTCGTTATTGTGAAGATGTTGTACCAGATCAGAAACACGTGGATCGCTGGTATGGCATCATGCGACGAAGCAGGCAAAGTCACGTGACATTATCGGTATTGTAAATATGTAAGAAATCAACCCACATCTTGTGGTGGGGCAATCTCCTGTGACGCCATGTGGTAAGACAATCTCGTGTGACATCATGTGGTGAGACAATCTTGGTTGATGGCGTGTGGTGAGAGAAGGGCACGTGACATTGTCGTTCTTGCAACGAGTAGTCGATCAGCTCACCAGTACATGACATGCGGCTATGACAGCATGTGGTGAGGCAAGTGATACGTGATTCTGTACATCGTATCATTATTGTACACAGTTTATTAATTTTCTTGGTATATCGGAATATGTTATTAATCCATTTTTTCACACACAATTAAACTCATCGACTCCATAGCCAGATTCCCACCTTTGCTGCTCTGATGATCAGCAAAAGTGTGAATCTGGTTATGGAGTGGATGAGTTTAATTGTGTGTGAAAAAATGGATTAATAAAATATTCCGATAGCGGCAGGATTCGAACCCACAACCTTTGTTTAACGAGTCGACCGCGTTATCACATGACTACGGGCATGTGCCATCTCGTGTCTATGTGCCTGATAGACGGTAAACAGAAAACTCTCGACCCAGTGTTGATTTTGTCAATAGGATGTACCAGACTGAAGGCATCTTTAGCCTGAAAGATATTACACACGAGGAACCACGCATAGGAAGCAACAACAACCCGACAAATTAGTTTCAAAATATTACAACAGCTAACCTGTATAGTTTTATGGAAAATGAGATTCAGAGAGCGCAATGATCGATTGATCCCAACATGGGTTAATCATTGGTGGGGATTAGCTAAAGATGGATGCGGCTAAAACTGTATTCCTCCATTGTATAGAGGTACTGTTCTGGTATTATAATATTTCTGATTAATTAGATTTTCATAGAACATGAGTGTTCATGCCACATGGTGTGTAAACTCCTGATAGACCGCAACCAGCGTTGATGCGTCCATGATGTCAAATTGCATATTAGCCTGCACGATACAAGGAATTAAACAAAGTATGCGCGATGTTGATTGACGATATAATGTGTTCTACAGCTGCAGCAGTTTGAAAACACTGTGCAGCTGCAATCAGTCCTTCCTATTCATTGACAACTGTTTCCTGTCCTCAGCGGGACTTCTTAGCTTCGCGAGATTCTTTACGGGAGTTTCATTAGGCATTCGCAGAATATGGACACACAAAGTCCATCTTTGTCGGGCCATCTTCATTGACAGTACGACTGTATGGTATGTAGTGCATAGCGCGGTCGTTGGATATTATGCCGTGCGGCCAGCGATGTTGTCTTATAGAAAGAAGGTGTGTGTGGTGGCATACAATGGTCAGTAGCGCCTCAGTAAAGTGAAAAATGGTAAACCAATTCCAGGAATCTGATGTCGTCACGATACACATATAGGGCTATTTTATCTACTCACCTCTATAACCACGATAATACATTTACTGATATGATGGTGCGATATCTATTGTCAGCCAGGACATGCAAGCGTTACATGCGAAGACAGAATTGTTTCTAGGGAGGGGTACTTCGGGCGTGTCAGGGATGGGCATTGACATTCATCTAATTCTGAGAATTAGAGAGTTTAGATAATTTAGTTAATGGGTATCATCCAAGACCACAGACACCGCGTGTATCTTCTGAGACAAACATGGCAACCCAGTTGGCTGTGAAATAATACAGAATTAAGCGTATCCTTACATTGGTCTGGGTACGACCAGAGGCACATGTTGCTTAAATAATCCTTTGATATACTAGCACAATCATAACGGATGAACAGTGTGCGGTGCTATTAATACTAGCTCTCTTAGAGCCTGACTTCATAAATATGCTAGCTTTTTAAAGGAAACGTGGTGCTAGACTCTTGTCAAAATAAATGCTAAAAGAAATGTAATTGATTAGTCAAGCTAAGCTGTTCTCTGGAAGCCATTCTCGTTATATCGATATTGGTCAATAGGGGGCAAATCAGCGCTGCAGATAACTGACATTCGGTACAAGGTATGGTTATTGATTTATGCATGTTTTAATAAAGACTGGTTCCTGGGCAGGATGATTCCTGAGTGTCTGATCTGTGATGATGACTGGATGATTAATGAGGCTCTTTTCTCTTAGTATCCCCAGCATATCGTGAACAGGGCACAAAGGAAACGGCAAATTGATGGCACATACCTTTTACATATCGACTACCAGATATATAGTCAAGCACGCACAGACGACGACATGCGCATTCAACTAGACACACAGGGAAAGACATGTTAACAGAATATGATTAAACAGCATATGCAAATCAGCATCTCATCTTGAGCCATTCAGTTGTTGTGCAGCGGCATTTCTATCTATGTCCTGATCATTTATAACTAGGCGCATGCCACTCTTTACGCGTTTAGGAATTAATTTGAAATTTTGAAACTTTGATTCTTAGAATTTTAATTTGAATGTAAATATACAGGTACTCTGTTGAATATTTTGAAACTAAACATAACGGAACTACATCATTATAATTTTGAAGTCAACTAATAAGTGGCGTAATTGATTATGACGTCAAATAATTGAGTGACAGAATTAAGCTATTCATTTTTTAAGGCCAATTTTTCCATTTTTAGAGCAACCGACAAAATATATTTCAAAACCAATTTGAAGAATTTTCCGACACTGAGTAATTATTTTTCTCAGGCTATTCAATCAATTCTCGCACGTATATCGCTTCTCACATTGGCATTTAATTTTCAGCAGCGTAATTAACCTGTCCAATCTACCCATCATATGACGTCATAATTAACTACGTGACGTGCAGGATCATGTCATAACCAATGACAAAATGAATGATGTAGGTTTAGTATGTCACGAACGCATAATTGAAGACGGAAGATGGCATTGTTGTACCGATTGTATGTCCTTACTATTTAATAAACATGCTGTTGAATATTTTGAAACTAATTTGACTGGGTGCTGTTGCTGTCATAGGCAGCAACAGCACTCAGTCAAATTAGTCTCAAAATATTCAACAGCTAAACATAAATTTGTCTAGAAATTGATAGTCTGGGAGTTCAGTGATCGATCGATCCCAATACGAGCAAGGTGTGGGTGGAGCGTAGCTAGAGATGGGCGGGGCAGAGTTAAAACTGGAAACGTCCATTAACCAAAATGACGTTTAAGAAAGTCAGAATATATCATTCTTCTCATAGGCGTTATGAAAAGCAGATAACTAGCCATAAAATTCCGCTGATATGGACAAAAATAGCCAGGCACTTCATCTGTTGAGTGATGGTTGTTTGCTGATGGCGCAGATACGCTTTGTGTAGTCAGTTAAGATGAGAGCAAAAATAACATCTCATTCATTTCGCTCAGTGATACGCAGTGGCCTGTCTACTTCCTATCTTATCAGTGTTGGTATTTGTAAACCGTGGCAAATGGCAAACATGTAGTCCTGCATAAAACAAATTGTCCTTGTCAGCGAAACATGAATAACAGGTAAAATACAGAACAATAACCGTAACTGCACGATAGCATATTGTTCTACCTGCTCGTAACATCTGAAACAACGGATGTACTGGTGTAAGCGATTCCACTCTAGAATAGCAACAACTTTCAGCAACATTGTTTTAAAATGACCTACCCCATCCACATAATGAGATTTTCTTGACTATCTTGTGATAGAGATGGTATTTATGTTTGAATCTCTATCTCTCGCCCTCTTTCTGTCTCGGTCCGCTGTGACCCAAAATCCCGCCCCCCCCCCCCGCGCCCCCCCCCCCGACCCCCCCCCCCCTCCGTCTTCTCCATCCCTCGCTCCTTCTCTCCCGCCCTCGGTCCCTTCCTCCTCACCCATTTGTTTATAGTCCTTCCCCTCCCTCCCCATCTCTCCTCTCCCCCACCATCTGTCTTCCTGTTTCTCTCTCGCCCTCTTTCCGTTCCTCACCCTCCCTCCTTCTTCCCTCCCCACCTGCGCACTCTCTCTCTCTCTCTCTCTCTCTCTCTCTCTCCCTCTCCCTCTCTCGCTCTCTCTCTCTCTCTCTTTCTCTCTATCTCTCTCTCTCTCTCTCTCTATGTTTGCTCTCTCTCTCTCACTCCACCTTTCTCTCTCGCTCACGCACACGCGCGCACGCACGCACGCACGCACGCACACACGCACGCACGCACCCCCACACACACACACCATTAGATTACTAGCCGGACAGCTGCTGGCATGTGGTCAAGACACATTTTAAATGTGGTGAGTTGTCAGTGGCGTTCAGTAAAAGTCACAACATGATGTGACGTTTCTGATTACTTGACAATGTGACGTAATACTATAGAGAAGCAGAATGTGTTCGGGGGACAAAATCTGCATGCATCGGTGTATAACGAACTTGCAATATAAAATGTGAAATACTGACATCACAGCATAAACATTATTATTATCAAGATACGTTTCGTAAACATAGCTTGGTATATGTTCTCACAACATGTGTCTCGCCAGAATGAGATTGTCTACATTTATCAGAAGGCATACACAGCATTAAGGAAACGACATACTACAGTATATCTTCAGTTATTGGAGCCAATTTATTTACAGACCGATCGCTTATTGACCGCACTCTAGATTCCTAAGAAATCTCGCTGGTGGAACAACGATAGATGGCGTTAACACTACAAGCAGGTGCTTTCACTCAACAGTATGCTATTAATTGCTAAGAGTATGGTAGGTCACCCCCAGAGTGGTTACCACGCCATATTAACGTAATAGTTTTATTTCGTAATCAACACGGTGTTGCCAGACTTAGCGGTCAACGTAAGTAGTTTTTTGCGAACTGTACGCTGGGTGGCCTAAGACGAACCTCGCAGTCTTTCATTTTAGTGATTCTAACTGAATTTTTGGGTCATTTATTGGTGGATCCTACACTGTCGATGGGTATTCCAGTTTGGCGCTGACTAGTGATTGGAACGCTCGTTCCTTGATAGATGTTGGGAACACTTTATGTTTCTACATTGGAAGCCGAGTACTCTGTGTCCTGCCGATGTCGATTTTGATATGTGATTATGTCATTTCAGGTTGTTCGTTAGCTCCACGCCAAGGTATGGTGTAGATATATTGGCTTCAGATCATTCGCCTCCCTTTGTGTAATGTGCTGTGAGGAACGATCTTCGTTTGGTAACCTTTACTATGTTGCGTTTAAACACATTGAACTTAAACTACTATCACTCTGTTCATCCCATACAGGTGCCTAGATCAGCTGGTAATATGTGTCGATCTTCTTGTGGGAGCACGGGTTAGTTTATGAAGCATTCGTCGACAGACAGTAGGATCTTGGAGTTCAGGTTATCAGCGATGTTATTGATATAGACAATGATTAAAATTGTGCTTAGAACAGGTCCTTGTGGTACTCTGGCTAATACTTTACTTGTTTCTGGGCAAGCACCTTCTATGATGACCTTTTGTTCTCTGTTTTCTAGGAATGCTCGTTTACAGCCCAGCCCAGGATGTTGCCTTATATAACATAATGATGTAATTTAAGGCGCAGTCGGTCGTGCAGAACTGTATCCAATGATTTCGCAAAGTCAAATACTGCGATGTCTACTTGCTGACGTTGGTCCAGGGCTTTTGCAAGGTCGTTCTCAGTCTGACCTATTTCCTGGAAAACGTAGGCATGTTGGTTTGGATGGAGGATGTTGTCGTTCATGTGCTTTATTATTTGATTGACTAAGATATAGGTAGGCATTGTGTTGGTGTTTTCTTTTGTGAACACAGATGTGAAATATTTTATCATGGATTAATTTCTGGATCAGTGATGATTTGCTCGTGTTGTCATGTCGTATACTTTTTATATACCGTCAAAAATATTTTGTTACTCTAGTAGCTGTCTGGGTCGAGCATTTTCTGACTGTATCTTTTGATATGCCTGTCGCAGGTGGAACTAATCTGGATGATATAACCAATAATGTTCCAATATGAATACTGTCGGAAGAATGGCGGTTAGATCAACAAGGCTGAAGAGCACCGTATCAGCTTTGTGGTTTTATACTAATGGCGTCTCTCTATGGCCTCGTAACATAACTGCGCTCTCTCATATTTAATTTATTGAGTCTAAAGTAGATAACACACTGTGATTTTGCAAGCGCAAAAATGTTTTATGCCGCTATCAAGCGTTATAGTAATGCTACAGCGAGGCTAGGCGATTAGGAACCGATAGTTGGTAATGGCTTTCGCATCGCAGTTGTCTCATGTCGCCGCAATGTGCTACCAGGTTAAAGGCCGAGATAGAGTCATCCCATCGTGGTCGTATCGCCATCGCGTGGTATTGAGCGACTGCGACACGACAGCTACACGATCCATAGCGGCGATAGCACGACATAAATCGTGATATAAACTATAAACTTGCACGCGCTAGCTCATTTTGACATGGCGGAATCACATGCGATTGCCTTTATAACGTCTTCTTGTTCAAAGACAAGGAAATTGCGAAGAAGATCTTGCTCTGTGTGTACTATATTTCGCACACGGCGGCAATATTACATACATGAAGTACTGAAATGTAATATATTTATATAATTCATACCAAATTATAGGCCCACGTAATAAAATGGAACAAGCATATCCAATAACATTAAGTAAGTCCGCTTCAGTAAATGTTCTTTGATACTCAGCACATGCTATTAAATCAAAGAGACCTGTCAACGGTACATAGTAGCCCAGTCAAAAATATTTACTCGGTGACAAAGTGAATCTGAAACGCTGTTCTTAACGTGACCGCCAGGGCCAAGTGGCCGTTTTGTATTTTGAAACTATCAATTAAAATCGCCTTCTCCCTCCGGACCTAGTCCAATGTACGTATGGAATTGTAAACCGATCATACAATTCTTAACACACTTATCCTCCAAAAACAGTCGTCTGCTTAAGCAGTTAACACACACACATGCACACTCTCACTTTTAATGTTATAAAATTATTGAAAGAAATCTCGCTATAAAAGAAGAAAAATGGCTGCCTGGGAATTGTTTTTGTGTCACTTGTCTATAATATTATAAATAATACTATCAATCTGGCAATTCTATGTAAGTGAGAAGACCATATGAATGGAATAACATTCCCAGACTACTAGCACAGTTAAATTCAACAATCGAGGGATAGGGCATTAAACATAGTGCATAATGAGCGATACGAAAACTGGTGACAAAAAGAAAAGAGCGGGATCGGGATCGGGACCGAAGGGAGCAATGGCAGCATAGGCACAAGTGAAGCAAATGGTGACCAATCTAACATCGATGATGAACATGATGACTTACGAGTGGATGTCAAGGTACTGAAAAGTAGGATACACGATGCCTTAATAGACAATAGCGAACTATTAGACATCATTGTGGACTATGTCACAAAATCAATATTAGAAAAACTTGCTGACCCAAAAGACAAAACACTTATTCACAGACTTGCGCAATCCATGGCACCCAGTGAGAAACTTGTAAACGTGGTGCAATAAGAACTATACGATGGAGTACAGACGGACATAGATACTAAAATGAGAGCAGCTAAAGATGAGCTTGTAACTATTACGGCTGAGAACAAGAGGTTGAACGAGGAAAACAATAGAACAAAGTTAAATCTCAATTAACGTGAACAATATAGTCGAAGGGACTATCTCCTGCTGCATGGAGTTCATGAAAGACACGATGAAGCAACAGACAGTATTATAATAAATGTACTCAACGAGAAACTTGGTATATAGATTGAGCCACACAACATCTGTCGAAGCCATAGAATTGGCCCAAAGCACACCGGTCAACTAAATGTCACACCACAAGGACGCCCCAGAACTAGGCCTATAATTTTCAGACCCTCATCCTACAATGTAAGGCACCAGATATTTGTCCAAAAAAGGCGACTGAAAGGATTCAAGTTTGTCATCACTGAGAGCCTTACCAAGCGGAGACTTGAACTGCTAAAGCAAACGCAACAATATGCACAAGTCCAGTCCTCATGGTCACTTGATGGGCGGGCTTTCTGCATAACAAAGAGCAACAAAAATCACGTATCGCTACTATAGATGATCTAGAGAAACTAAGATAAAATTAACAGATGTTGGTCATTACCATAAATCAGAATATATAAACTCTACTGAATCTATATGTTGTTTATTCTTTTGCTTTCCAGATAACAGCACAGTCCCCAGATTTAATGACATGAGGATGGCACACAGGCTAAATAGTTGGTAGACCAAACAATGACGGTATCGTAATTGTTGTTCAAACTATTGCATCATGTGTCTGTGCAAACCTCCCGCGTATCCTGCGCTTTGCTCATTTTGATGTCTGCTTTTGCTTTAAATCTAAGCTTATTTTTGTTTTGTTGCTCACTACTTTTTGGAGGTTTGTGTTGCCCTCCAGCTTATTCTGTGCTTTGCTTAATCTGGTGTCTGCTTTTACTCTAAGACCTAAGCTTATTTCGATTTCTTGCCCACTATTTTTTTCTCAAGCCACTACACGTACCTGCCAGCCTATTGTCGTATCTGGTGTATATTATATGTGTGTTGTTTCATGCATATGTCCAAAATTTGATGTCACACATGTGAATGCAAAATTTAATTATTTGATCTTCTTGCTATTGCTTCTATTTTTTACTTCTTTTTTTTGCTTTCTCTTTGATTCTTGCCTTATTATTGTCCCTTGTAATGTGTTACTCGTGTAATTTGCGTGCTACTTTATATTTGCTTTAAAATTCGATGTCACGCTTGTGAATGTAAGATGAACTTGTTTAATCTTCCTGTTCCCTGATTTAGTCTATCTACCCTGCTCTTTGCGAAAATATTGACTTGGCCTGCCATCACCAAACATGGACATTTTGCTCAGTGAATGCATGCCTGTTTGCAGGCCGGGAGAGGATTATTTTTTTGACGGTGTATTGCTGGAATGATTGGCTTGGGAATAGAACCAGGCATTCCAGTGATACATTTTCGGGGATGATCCTACTTTGGCCTGCAAATTGGACTTGTCTAAACACCGTTACAGCTTTCAACATTGATATCTGTTTGCTGTTACGTCTTGGTAAATTGTACCAAACCTGACTAATCGAGTAACCTTATTTCTTAAATAATCGATCGCGATTACCCAAAACAATAATCGCACAAGCCTAGAATTAAGTTTAGATGAATTGCCCAATGCACTGGGGTATCTGGCCCGATTACCCGAGCCAGCTATTTCAACTGTCAATCATCAGTGGTGGTCTTCCTTGTGCGTCAAATGGATATTGTCCAAGAGCGTTATAGAGGCTGTTTTGGCCGGTCCAACCAATAAATAGTTAAACAATTCTATACATAATAATGAAGCCTATCGTTAGTATCACTTTATGACATAAACTACCTGCGCGATTACGTGATTAAATCGAAAATCAAGACTATTTTTTTAAATCGTAAATTTATATGATTAAAAATCATATAATAGAATAATCATGACAAATTTCTACTGCATAAAACAGGTCAATTCCAACGTCCTAACTACTTTTTTATTATTTAGACCACGAAAATTGTCATTTTGCTCTGTGAATGTGCATAGCATTTGAAGGCCAAGGGAAGACAGTTCTTGGGATGTATCACATTCACTGGAATGACTGGCTCGGGAATCGAGCCAGGCATTCCAGTGATACATTTCCAGGGATAGACGTCTACTGGTCTACCAATTTCCTTCCCGTATAGAATAAAATGTCTAATTTCTTGCTCATCTGCGGCCTAGAAGGAGGTTTTCCTGGTGATCATTTATGTTCAAAATCTGATGTCATAGACCTGAATGCAAAAATTTATTATTCGATCTTCATTCTATTGATTCTATTTTTTATTTTTTATTTATTTTTTATTTATTTTGTATTTTTATTTTGCTCCCTGTATGATTTTTGACTAATTATTGTCCTTTGTAATGTTTTACTCAGGTAATATGTGTGCTATTTTAAATTTGCTTTAAAATCTGATGTCACACTTGCGAATGTAGGATGAACTTGTCTAATCTTCATGCTCCCTGATTTATTCTATCTACCCTGCTCCTAGCTGAAATATTGTCTCCCATTTCTCTGCTTACACCAAGCGTGGACATTTTGTCCAGTGAATGTGTGTCCATTTGCAGGCCGGGAGAGGATTGTCTTTGAAGATGTACTGCTGGAATGACTGGCTCGAGAATCGAGCCGGCCATTCCAGTCGTACATTATCACGGGATGGTCTTCTCTTGGCCTGCAAATTGGACGTCTCTAAACACCGTTACAGCTTTCGCCATTAAAATCCTGTGCTGTTATACCTTGGTAACTTGTACCCAAATTGATTAATCGAGTAATCTCGAGTATTCTTAAATATTCGATCGCCATTACCCAAAACAATAATCACACAATGACAAGCCGAGAATTCATTCTCGATGAACTACCAAATGTACTGGAATGTCTGGCTCGATTACCCGAGCCAGCTATTTCAACTGTTAATCATCAGTGGTGGCCTTCCTTGTGCGTCAAATGGATATTGTCCAAGAGTGCTATAGAGGCTGTCTTTGGCCGGTCCAACCAATAAATAGTTACATAATACCATACATAATAATGAAGCCAATCTATAGTATCACTATATAGCAAAAACACTTGCTAGTAGACTTGCACGGTTACGTGATTAAATCGAAAATCACGATTATTTTTTTAAATCACGAATTTATATGACTAAAAATTTTATAATCGAATAATCATGAATAATTTCCACTGCATAAAATAGGTCAATTCCTACGTCTTAATTACTTTTTTAATAACATCGGTCACGACAATTGTCATTTTGCTCTGTGAATGTATGTCCATTTGAAGGCCGAGGGAGGACTGGTCTTGGCGATGTATCACTAGAATGACTGGCTCGAGAAACAAGCCAGGCATTCCAGTGATACATGTACAAAAATAGTCTTCTAATGGTCTGGCAATACCCCTCCCTCATAGAGTAAACAATCTAATTTCTTGCTCATCTGCGGTCTAGAAGGAGGTTATTCCTGGTAATCCACCATTGTAATGGCTGGCTCGATTAGCTGAACCAACTGTTTCAGTTGTGGATTTTCAGAGGTGACCTCCACTGGGCTGCTAATGGACACTTTAAGATGGCCATAGACCACGATAATTAGCATTCGATATTATTATTAACCACTTAACACTCATATCAGCCGCTCCCTTAGTGGTATTTAGAGATGTCCACTTGCAGACCAGGATAGGACTATTTTTGGAAGTTCACAGCTGGAATGACTGGCTCGTTAACCAAGCCAGTTATTCCAGTGGTAAATGGTTTTCAGATGGTCTGTAAATTGACTTATTGCTACTGTAGATGATCTAGAGAAAGTAGGAAAAAAATAACAGCTGCTGGTCATATCCATAAGTCAGAAAATATAAACTCTGCTGAATCTACATGTATATGTTGTTTATTCTTTCACTCTCCAGATAACTGCACAGTCCCAATATATAATGACATGAGGTTGGCACAAAGGCCTGATAGTTGATAGACCAACTACTGAAGGTATTCTAAATATTGTTCAAACAGTGGCATCATGTGTCTGTGTAAACCTCCAGCTTATTTTAATGTCTGCTTTTGCTCTAAAGTCTAAGCTTATTTTGTTTTGTTGCCCATCATTTGTGGAGGTGTTTGTAACCCTCAATCTTATTCTGCGTTTTGTTTATCTTGATGTCTGCTCTTACTCTAAAATCTAAGCTTATTTTGTTTTGTTGCCCACTACGTTTTACTCGGGCCACGTACATCCCAGCCTATTGTCATTTCTGGTGTACATTATATGTGTGTTATTTCATATATTTTCAAAATATGACGTCACACATTTCCTGTCATCGCTTCTATTTTTTTTAAAGTATTGTGCTTTCTGTCTGATCTTTGCCTAATTATTGTCCTTTGTAATGTGTTACTCAGGTAATATGTGTGCTATTTTTAATTTGCTTTAAAATCCGATGTTACGCTTGCGAACGTAAGATCAACTTGTTTAATATTCCTGATCCCTGATTTATTCTATCTACCCTGCTCTTTTGCTAAAATATTGTCTCTCATTTCTCCGCCCACACCAATCGTGGACATTTTGATCAACAAATGTGTGTCCACTTGCAGGCCGGGAGATGATTTTTCTTGGAGGTGTATTACTGGAATGACTGGCTCCGGGCATTCCAGTGAGGCATTTTCGGAAATGGTCTTCCCTTGGCTTGCGAATGGAATTTCTCCAAACACCGTCACAGCTTTCGCTATTGATATCCTTTTGCTGCTATGTCTTGATAATGTGTACCCAAGCTGCTTAATCGAGTAATCAGAATTATTCTTAAATAATCGATCGCGATTACTCAGCTATTTCAGCTGCTAATCATCATATTCGAATAATCGTGAAAAACCTCTACTGTATAAAATAGGTCAATTCCAACCTCTTATTTACTTTTTTTAATAATATCCGTCACGAAAATTGTCATTTTGCTCTGTGAATGTATGTCCAATTAAAGGCCAAGGGAAGACTGTTTTTGAGGATGTATCACTGGAATGACTTGCCCGAGAATCGAGCCAGGCATTCCAGTGATACATTTCCAGGAATAGACCTCTACTGGTCTATCAATTTCCTTCCCGTATAGAGTAAAAAATCTAATTTCTTGCTCATCTGCGGCCTAGAAGGAGGTTTTTTCACCACCGGACTGCTAATGGACACTTTAAGATGACCATAGACCACTGTTATTAGCATTCGTCATTATTATTAACCCTTTAACACCCACACCAGCAGCTTCTGTAGTCGTCTTGAGAAATGTCAGTTTGCGGACCAGGAGAGGACTTTTTTAGGATGGCCAAATGGAATGACTGGCTCGATAACTGAGCCTGTCACCCCAGTGGTAATTGTCGGAAGTGGTCTTCTCAAGGTCTGCAAATGGACACTTTCTATGGGAAAATTTAGATTTTCTTGACCAAATTCAAGGCTTAAAGTGTTAATTATCATTACCTATCCCAGCCAATGACGACCCGCTTTCATCATTTCAATTTTAAGTTGTGTACATGTAACAGCAACGTAGAATAGTTTTGCCTGATTGAAACTAAGCCATGCATAATATTGCCAAAGCCAAGGCAAGAAAAATATCTCTGGCACCTCCCTCCCCCAAACTCCTTCCAACCATAGCTGTTTTGGCTTCTTTCTTCCTCTATCCCTACCATGCCAACCAAATTCTCCTGCTCATCCTGTAAGAGACCTGTTAGAACTAATCAAAGAGCCTTATTATGTGACTTGGGTTCGGAGTGGGTTCACTTAAGATGTTCTAAACTCACTGCTTCTGATTATCTCTATCTTGAGTCAGATGACCAACCATGGTTGTGTCTAAACCGCAACAAATCTCTATTCCCTTTCCATCACATTAATAATGACGCTGACTACACACTTGCAATCATGAATCCACATGTTGAATATAACTACACAGAGCACATACAAGTCCTAATTCTAAATCCTTTCAAACTTAACACCCACACATATAGAGACATCAACTCAAAAGAAGCTAAAACCGACTTATCCATACCTCCACACACTTGTAACTACACGCTTCTAAGCAAATTTAATGACTTTATAACAAACAGTAAAGAAAGCATTGCACTCTCCCTCATGCACGCAAACACCCGATCGATACTGAAGAACAATGACAGGTTAAATAATTTCCTAGATATGAGAGCACATGAGTTTGGGATTAAACTCACCTACTGCTGTAGTCAACAAGAATAACTACATTTATCGAAAAGCACAGATCTGACAAAATTAACAAGGATGGTGGAGGTGGTGTAGGTATGTACATAAAAGACAATATTCAATTCATTGTGCGTGAAAACCTTTGCATGATGGAAGAATACATTGAAACAATATTTATTGAAATTCCGATTCAAAAAGGTAGAAATAAAATTGTTGGTACAATCTACAGGCCTCCTGACAGTGACAACAAACAATTCATTGAAGCTTTGAGCAGAATTCTGGATATAATACAAAAGGAAAGTAAAACAGCCTACCTTATGGGTGATTTCAATCTTGATCTGCAGCAACAGAAATGTTGTCATACTAAAGACTTCATTAACTTATTAAATATCTACTTCTACTATCCGACAATACCCAAACCAACTAGAATAACAGAATCTACGGCGGCCGTCATTGACAACATATTCTGCAATAATATTAATCGCAATATCAGTAAAGCTCATGTCGGAATTTTTGTAACTGATATCTCAGATCATTTACCTATAATTCTCCTAGAAAAACAACAAACAATTCGGCCAGGAAAAATGTTAATGCAGGGATTACTGTCAGGTCAACATTGAAACATTCAACAGTTGTATGTCAGAGGTGGATTGGAGCATAGTAACAGACATTCAGTCTTGTGAGCATGCCTACAACAGATTTCATGACATCTGAACGACTATTTTTTAACAAACCTTTCCAATGAAAGAAAGTATAAAATATAAGCATAACTCAAATAAACCTTGGCTTACAAATGGATTAATAGCTGCCTGTCAAACAAAATATCATCTTTACTTAACAGTTATCAAGTGTCAAACGAAATACAATGAAATTCAGTTTAAATATAGAAATAAATTGGACCAAATAATAATTGATACTTGGTACAATGCATAAAATCAATACATTCCACAATATTAGTGCAGGAGTCCAACTTAACCCTATTCACTCCTGGAATCCACATAATTATTTCCATTTTTGTTTAATCTTTTGGTTGGATGGTAAAGCTGCAACATCAGCCAATCAAATTCATTTCAAAATTAAAGCATTTCGAAACATTATAGTATTTGATCTGTATTTTGAAAGGGTTAATTAAAATCATATTCTATAGACCATACAATACAAATTATTTTTGCTTTAAGGAATATTATGTTGAATATATTGAAACTAAATTGGCCGGGAGTTACAAAAGCTCACAGTCAAATTATTTTCAAAATATTCAACAGCTTCGATCTATAGTTGTCTTGTAATTGAGACACTGGAAACGCAGGACGACCAAAATGGTTAGCATAATCTCTATAATCATTTTCAGATGTGAGTTTTCACCTGAGAACGGTAGTCAACAAACAGCCTTTGAATCGTGTACCTACAATGTATGATCAAGAAGTTTTGACTGTTTAAGAGGACGAATAAATTTTGTTAAATGGCATTTTAATTGTGCCTCGCAAGTCAGTTTGTTAGTCTGTCTGTCGAATTTTTGACATTTAGGACACAGCTGCCTATGTTGCAATTATAGCGTGGCGCACTCCTACTGTCAACTGAAATCATGGTCTGTGCGAAAGCTGCATAGGCTCCTAGCCAGCATAACTATAGTACCAAGTAAATCCTGCCACCCTGACAATTATGAAGTACCCATTAGTTTGCAGATTCAATGAGTGCTTTTAGCGATTACATCAGAGAGATGTTACCATTCAATTTCCGTTTGAATGATACATTTGTGTAAGTAATTGAAATTGTGCTAGTGCACACTGTTAATGGCTATGACAAAGCCAACTCTCAGAGACAGCAAGATTATATGAACAAGAGGCCCAAGATGGGCACGTGACGCTAACCTGAACCATTAGCTTTTGAACCATTTGCATGACATGATGCGTAATTTTACTACAGTAGGATCCTTCCTGTCAAACTTGGATAAAATCCATCAATTGGTTACTTAAGGAAGAGATGCTTTTTGACAATATCCGGTAAACTTTTCATAAAAGCTAGAATTTTCACCCAAACAATTTACCAAGCACAGTTCTGAATAGAAGTCCTGGAGCCCAGCATGCTAGAATCCTATAGCTTCCATATGGTAAATCTAATCAAATTTGGTTGAAATCTGTTATGCGGATAAGGAGATGTGGGTTGACAATTTCAGGTATATCTTTCATAAAATCTAAGATTTCCACCCCAAAAAATGATGAAGCCAAATTCTTAATAGAAATCCTGAAGCCTGTCACAATATGGTGATTCTAACCAAACTTTGTTGAAATCTGCCAAGCGGCTAGGAAGGAGATGCATTTTGACAATTTCCCGTAAATCTTTCACAAAATCTAAGATTTTCATCCAAACAATTGACCAACCAAAACTCTGAATAAAGGGGCAAGAGCCTACAATAATTAGGCTGCTTTCAGTCAAATTTGGTTAAAACCTGCTAAGCGATTTAGGTTTTAAGCAAAATCTGACGGACGGATGACGGATAACAGACGGACGATCGCCATGGCATAACCTCACTTGGCCATTTTAACTAGATGAGCTAAATGTTGCACACATTGTCCATGGCATGTCAATAAGATTTGAGTGCCCCCAATTGCCAAACAAACAATAATTTAAGGGTTACCAACGTGAGATGTCAAGATTGCATGCCTCAGTGAGATGTCTGATTGCACCAGTCTTCCACATGCCAGCCTATAATTTACTGAGCATGGATAGACCTTGAGAAATGATACTTTAATGAGAAGGAATTTGCTATTTTTATGAAAAACATTTCTAATTAAGAATAAGACATCCACTATTACTGTGTTCAGAAATCTGCTTAAATCAGACAACTGGTTTGTCTGGAAGTTGTTAGAAGGACTTTAATAGTAAAATTAAAAATTAATCACATTGAGTAATTAGATCCAAGGCTAACCATGGTGCCTTAAAGATTACAGATCACCGCCCACATAGCTAAATACTGCTTTGACTCATGCAAATTAGCATTTTGGATAGTGAAGCTTCTTGAATAAGATCCACAAACTGGTCAGAGACCTGTGTACAAACATTAGATCATAATCTATAACAGGGAGGGTACACCTTTCCATGACTTCTATGACTTTTCAAGACCAACATTAACACATGCCATGACCTCTGAGAATTAATATCTAGATTTGTATAAGATGTATGATATAGCTCCAAAAATAAGATCAGAGTTATTCTGCAAAATGTCTGAATATTGCAACAACCATGCCACAGCCTTGTTTTGATAAGCTGGTGCCATAATTTTTATTGCGTAGAGATTATTTATCATCTTTATGCCAACAGATTTCGTTTTATTTTACATGATTACCATTTTCCATGACTTTTCCATGACCTATGATTAAAAACACAGATTTGCTATGACCTTCTAGGTCTGGAATTTAAATTTTCAAATTCCATGACATTCCAGGATTTTCATGATCAGTACGAACCTTGCTATAATTACCAATTCACAGCATGATAATGGATGGACACCCATATATGGGTACAATATTAAATCATGACCAAGTTGTTCAAAGCACATTCAACATTAACTCTACTTTTCATCCTACATAATTCCAGCCATAGCATAATACACAATTAGAGCGTTTGGCTCAACCCATTTGTCATAGAAAATGTCACTTTGCAGACCAAAAGATAATTTTGACAAGTTTATCACTGCAATGACTGGCTCAGTTATCGAGCCAGTCATTCCAGTACTACATTTTCAAAAATAGCTTTGCCAGTCCTTGGTTTGCAAAATGAATATTTCTCAATATTCTTGCTAAAGCTGTTTTTGCAGGCTTGGGTGTTAAATGGATTAATGGTAAGGATTGGTCAACTTAACCCTTTAATGGCCAAGATTGGTCAAGAAATTCTAAGATTTTGCTCACTGAATGTTCATTTGTTCAGGCCAACAGGACTATTTTTAGAAATCGCCACAGGAGTAATTGACTGGCTTGCTTATCAACTTAGCCAGATATTCCAGTGGTAAATGTTAAAAAATAGTCTTCTCTTGGCCAGCAAATGGACATTCTTCAATACCCGATGCTGTGTTACAATACTACATAGTTAACAGGATTCACAGACCTGCAGAATGAAATTCCATACAGAGTCCATAACTAGTTTAGCAAATTCCAGACTAGTTTTATGAAGCCTCCAATCAATTTCCATTTCAAAACAAAATTTTGCAGAAAACTCACAATTATTAGCCGAGCTCAGTTTACGAGGATTTTTTTATGTATTTATTTGTATGGAATAAATAGCTGTAGTTTGTCATGGGATAACATGTTCAGATTCATAGTACTTAACCATTTAACCCTTGAATTTGTTCAAGAAAAATTCAATTTTCTCATAGATGTTCATTTGCAGACAAGAGGACTATTTGTGAAAATGTACCACTAGAAAGATTGGATCAGTTATCGAGCCAGTCATTCCAGTGGTAAATTTTCAAATATAGTCTTCACTTTGTCTGTAAATGGACATTTCTCAAGACCATTTTTGGCTGATATGAGTGTTAAAGGGTTAAAACATGACAGGATCCTGAATGATAGAACCACTGAAATACATCTATAGCAGGTTGTGTTAACAGTGCTGGTATGGTAGATACTAATACTGAATGATAGAAACACTGAAATACATCTATAGCAGGTTGTGGTAACAGTGCTGGTATGGTAGATACTAATACTGAATGATAGAAACACTGATATACATCTATAGCAGGTTGTGTTAACAGTGCTGGTATGGTAGATACTAATACTGAATGATAGAAACACTGATATACATCTATAGCAGGTTGTGTTAACAGTGCTGGTATGGTAGATACCAATACTGAATGATAGAAACACTGATATACATCTATAGCAGGTTGTGTTAACAGTGCGGGCATGGTAGATACCAATACTGAATGATAGAAACACTGATATACATCTATAGCAGGTTGTGTTAACAGTGCTTGTATGGTAGATACCAATACTGAATGATAGAAACACTGATATACATCTATAGCAGGTTGTGTTAACAGTGCTGGTATGGTAGATACCAATACTGAATGATAGAAACACTGATATACATCTATAGCAGGTTGTGTTAACAGTGCTGGTATGGTAGATACTAATACTGAATGATAGAAACACTGATATACATCTATAGCAGGTTGTGTTAACAGTGCTGGTATGGTAGATACTAATACTGAATGATAGAAACACTGATATACATCTATAGCAGGTTGTGTTAACAGTGCTGGTATGGTAGATACTAATACTGAATGATAGAAACACTGATATACAGTTATATCAGGTTGTGTGAACAGTGCTGGTATGGTAGATACCAATACTGAATGATAGAAACACTGATATACATCTATAGCAGGCTGTGTGAGAAGTGCTGGTGTGCTAGATTGAGACAAATTCAATTCATCCATATGTTAAGTTCAAGTGTTACGTCAATATAAGTAAGTGACATATTTTCAACGCCCAATTCATGAAATGTGCTAGAGGTTTAGGTTCAAAATCATTCAGGTGAATGAATATTTAAACTGGAGCCCTCTGTCAGAAGACATCTGCTGATGATGTTACATATTTTGACTGTCATTATAGTCTCGTCATCAGTTCTAAATATATTTTACAATTGTTCAAGATTTGTTGCACATCCAGTATGTCCAGCTGAGAACAGCCACAACCTTTGCGATTCCTGATGCTTAATCTTGCGACTGGTTTTTTTCCAGATCAGTTTGAAACTTCATAAGTAAATCGGAGTAGGTTTGTGAAAGAACACTGTCGAAATGGACGATGGGTCAGAAATCCAGTATGGGTGCCAGCTACACGTAGTGATATGAGCTGTGGCATTGCGTTATAAATGTTATGAACCAAATTTAACGCGTTCTCAAGATTATTTATTACATTCTCCTTAACATATCACCATACTATGCACCGTTTACAAAGGTCTGGCTAGCAACCGGAATGCACAATGTACAGCATGCTGAGAAAATACAATTATTTGGTATTGTGAACAGGGTTGTATTTGCATATGTAAATGCTTCGCTGGACACAGCAGCTGGTCAAATGCCTGGTGATGAAACCATCTACGGTTGACATGTTGACTGAAATATAAACAAAATATCGCATGTATGTTCTAAAAAAAAAGAATCACAACATTAGTAATCGCAAGAAAATTCTAATTGTTGCTTTATGAATGTTAATTCTTAGGCATACCAAGATACTAGAAAAGTATCCACTGGAATGACTCACTCTGCCATTGAGCCAGTCATTCCAGTGGTATAATCTCTAAAATAGTCTTCTTGGCCAACAAATGCACATTTCTCAAGTTTCAAATCACCTGTAAAGGCTGGATTTTCATCAGTATGAACATTAACCCTTTAACAATTAGGACATCTACTGGATACAATAAAAATAAATATGACTGGAAGCCATTGCTGCCATAGGAAGCAGCTGCTTCCAGTCATATTAATCTCAAAATATTGAACAAAATATGCTAAGCTTCGCAGAATATGCTTGGAATTGTCATTGAAAGGGTATGGTGAAGCCAGCAAAAACTGGTCTCTGTAGTGCTCTAGAGAAATGTCCATATGCAGGCCAGCAAAAGACTATTTTGGAAATGTGTACCAGAGGAATGGATGACTGGCTTATCATTTCAGTGGTAAATTTTAAAAAAAGTCTTCTTTTGGCCTGCAAATTATTGATATTCAATAAGCAAACATTTTTTGGACCAAACTTAGCTATTAAAGGGTTAACTAAAAAGTATACTGAACTTCACTGGCCAGATTGGAGCAACTGACAGACTTTAACAATCAAGAGAAAATTCGAAGTGTTTCTTTATGAATGTCCATTTTTAATCGGACCAAGAGAACACTATTTTTAAAAGTTTACAACTCAAATGACTTGCGCCATCATCGAGCCAGTCATTTCAGTGGTAAATTAAAAAAATAGTCTTCTTGGCCAACAAAAGCACATTTCCCAAACTCACAATAAATGCTATTTTTGGTCAGTTTGACCCTTTCACCGATACATTCAATGTATCTCAATCTTAGGGCAAACAAACAGGAAATCTAAAATGAAAATTTAAAAGGTGATTGACTGAAAGCCACTGCTACCTTAGGCAGCAACTGCTTTCAGCCATATTAATTTCAAAATATTGAACAAAATATATTATACGCATCCCAAATAATGTACTTGGATTTGTCGTTGAAAGGGTATGGTGAAGCCGCCGCCGGCCAAAACCGGCCTCAGTAGTGCTCTTGAGGAATGTCCATATGCAGGCTAAGAGAAGACTAGTTTTGAAAATTGCACCAGTAGAGTGACTGGGTTTTCATTTCAGTGGTAAATTTTAGAAAAAGCATTTCTTCAATTTGCAGGCCAAGAGGACTCTTTTTGAAAATGTACCACCGACATGACAGACTTGGTAACCGAGCCAGTCATTCCATTGATAAAATTTCAGAAAAAATAGTCTTCTTGAACAAAAACCAGCATTTACAGTGAGTTTGAGAAATGTGCATTTGTTGGCCAAGAACACTATTTTTGAAATTTTACCACTGGAATGACTAGCTCTGTTACCAAGCCGGGCATGTCAGTGGTACAATTTTCAAAAATAGTCTTCTTGGCCATCAAATGTACATTTCTCAAACTCACCGTAAATGCTGATGTTTGGTCAATGATAAATTCAATGTAGCGCAAACAAACAGGAAATCTTTTGAATATTTAAAAATTAATATGACTGGAAGCCACTGGGCGGCATCTGCTTTCAGTCATATTAATTTCAGAATATTGAACAAAATATGTTACACATTACAAAGAATGTAAACCCTTTCATGGTAAAGCCGGCCAAAACACGCCTCTGTGCATTGTGGTCACGAGGAATGTCAATTTGCAGGCCAAGAGAAGACTATTTTTGAAAATTGTACCACTGACATGACTGACTTGGTAGCCGAGCCAGTCATTTGAGTGGTAAATTTAAAAAATAGTATTCTTGCCCAACAAATGCACATTTTCCCAACTTACAGGAAATACTGTTCTTTGAAGGCAGTTTGACCATTAACCCTTTCACCGATAAATTCAATGTATCTCAATCGTAGGCCAAACAAACTTGAAATCTTCTGAATATTTTGAAATTAATATGACTGAGAGCCATTGTTGCCTTACGCAGCACCTGCTTTCAGTCATATTAATTCAAGAAAATGTTGGACAAATATGATACATATTGCAAAGAGCACAAGCATTTGAAGTTTACCCGCCTATTCCATATTATTAGCATATTTCATATACTGCTATATATATATATTATATATAGTAGTATATGAAATATGCTAATAATAGAATAGGCGGGTAAACTTCAAATGCCTGTGGCAAAAAATATACTTGGACTTGTCGTTAAAAGGGTTAAAGCTTTCATGGTGACTGACCGACCGCGATCGGCAGATCGACATTTAAAAGAAATATATAGGTGGCATATGCTACACACTTACTGCTTCATCAGATATCTTGGCCTGGCATAACTGAATATGAGATGACTAGTGTTTTCAATCCATGTATTTGCGTCGACTATACTATCATTAGTGTCCGGCTTTAGACTTATCTCGTGGACAAAACAGCTACACGATACCATTGGACGGGTGTAGCAGTAAAGGCCTCGGCCGATTTTTCGAGTAAATCCACAGCAACACGATTATATTCATGTTCAAAGCTCGTCCTGAAAATATTTGCTTATCATGGGCGCAGCCATTTTGGATATAAGCAGAAAATATGGGGGACTATTTTCTCTATAATAACCGTCTATATCGAAGGCTGCTCAGTTAACACCGATGCCTTTTAGGTTAGATATTATACTTTGTTATATACAGAGTTGATTTCTTTGCATTTGAACTGTCCCGGTTTATAAGAAAGCAAATCCCGAAATTCTCGGGAAAATTACTACGCTAATGGCTGGTCAATATCCCCGAGAGCTATCTCGCTCCCGTTTAGCGTAGGAGATCTTGCGAGAAAACGAATACACCGACGAGTGAAAACTACATATTTATCGTATCGTATACCAGTCGCGAGTTGTCGCGTGTTCATTAACATTCCCAATAAGGACGATTTGCATTACACGAGTATATAGCCGATTGCTCGTGTGCCATCTAATCATTCAGAACAACTGACTAGACTATCGTAGAAGGCCATGCTGTTTAGGTATACGACAGTTGCTTGTTCACACAATCTCCAAGCTATGTCTATTGCAAATATTTAATTTTATTTAACGGATAAGAACGCATTAATTGATTGTACAACAGGTCACGACGTCCGATTTCCTATTTATATTGCACGAAACGGCACGAAATCACATGAAACAAATCGCGAAAATCAAACATGCTTTGAATTTCACGATTTGTCAAGAAAGATCCTGATTTGAGAGGTGTTTACATTATCGTTTCCCACACAATCGGCTATAAAATCGTGTGGTGTAAATCGGTCATTAAACTTTTCTGTCGCGCGGACATTAAAGCCCATTATAAGCGTGTAACCTTACGCAATTAGGTATCTATTTTGTCTGTCAAAATACGATACGAAAAGATGTGTACATGGGAAGGCTAATTTGCTTGTTCCAAAATTGCAGTAACAACCAAATATTTAAGATGTTTGGCACGCTGATTACATGAATTTATTAGTCAGAAGTAGATCCGTGTGTGTCCTGTCTGATAAGCTAGAACTTTCACGTAAATACCAACGCTGTCACAATAATTGTGCTGCAATACATTTACCATGGGAGACACCTTGGGTATAGAAAGCTAATTGCTCGAAAACCATTCGATGGACCCAATATAACATTGATAGGTAATAAAGTCAATATAGCATCTAGAAGTTGGCATGGGATGAAAAACAGTGTTGGTTGACAGTTTGAAAAAGAGAGAATCTTTTGTTCTCCAGTTTCTGTGTAAGGGAAGCACTGCTCTGTCTTGGCACCTATAGGAATGCCACAGTCGCTTAGAAAAACGAGTCCATGGTTAAAGGGAGATTATTTCAGTTAAATCGGCAACTGGTAAATTTGATGGCAGACAATGTGATCTAGACACGCAACACCAGCGCCTTGTTTGGGATCATGGCCAAGTTGTGAGATGACCTGATAAGAATCCCTGGCATAGTTACAATTATGGACCTTTATGTTGAAGAATGGTCTTGATGTTAAAAAACTATTATGACGGATAGACACGACGGTCAGGTTATTCCCTGACACCACAGATAAGTGTCGGCATCGCCTTGTCCTAAACGGGGCGTCAGGGCCTCCAAAAACCTGATTTCTGTGAAATCTAATTTCTGATTCCGATCCCGAAATATATTACCCAGCATGAACTGTAGCTTTGGCACGTTTTCCCCTAGTGACAACTTTGTCTTTGCTTCCTCTGAGCAAACTATATTAGAATTTTAGGTTATACCAAGGCATGGGTTTGTGGCTTACTACAGTACAGCTAAATTATTAAACCATCTAGTAGCAGCATATGGTTGTCAGTCAAATTGGTTTCAAAATATTCAACATCTAGTAGCTACCTGTAACGACGAGTCAAATTTCAAAATATTCAACAGCACGTTTATTAAATAGTACAGGCAATACAGTTCGTCCACATTGACGGACTATTCCAGGTTAAAAACGGACTGTTTCTGTCAATTATGAGTGTGGATTGTGACGCAGGGTTGTGCTCTCAACCCATAGGTGGCGTAATTGATTATGACCTCATATGGTTGACCTATAAACGGGATTCCTCCATTGGACAAGCATTTCTCCGCTATACTATTATGGAGCCATTTGAAATCGATACTGTTGATTGGCGCAATTTACATGCATACACAGTGCTGAAAGTCGGTATATTGTTTGCAGATTAATCCATCGTTCTAATGGATAATATGTTCATTATGCATGTGATTTGCGCGATATGAGATCTCTCACATAGCTCACCTCTCCCCTCACTCACCTTGCACACCTCCCTCACCTCCATCACCTCGCTCACCTCTCTCACCTCCCTCACCTCGCTCAGCTCGCTCAGCTCGCCCACCTCCCACACCTCACTCACCATGCTCACCTCGCTCACCCCCACACCTCGCTCTTCTCGCTAATCTCGTTCACTTCGCTCAGCTTCCTCACCTCCCTCACCTCGCTCACCTCACTCACATCCCTCACCTCCCTCAACTCGCTCTCATCGCTCGCTCACGTCGCTCACCTCCCTCACCTCGCTCAGATTCCTCACCGCGCTCACCTGCCTCACCTCGCTCTCCTCGCTCAGCTCGCTCAGCTCCACCACCTCGCTCACCTTACTCACCTCCCTCACCGTATTCAACTTGTTCACCTCCATCACCTCGTTCACCTCGTTCAACTCGCTCACCTCGCTCACCTCGTTCACAGCGCTCACCTGGCTCGCCTCCCTCACCTCGCTCACCTCGCCCACGTCGCTCACCCCCTCACCTCGCTCACATCCCTTACCTCACCAGCTCCATCACCACCCTCACCTCGCGCACATCGCTCACCTCCCTCACCTCGCTCACCTCCATCAACTCGTTCACCTCACTCACCTCCGTCAACTCGCTCACCTCCCCCACCGCGCTCACCTCGCTCCGCTCGCTCAGTTCGCTCGCCTCCCTCACGTCCCTCACGTCCCTCACGTCCCTCACCTCCCTCACATCCCTCATCTTGCTCACATCGCTCGCCTCGATCACCTCGCTCACCTCGCTCAACTCCCTCACCTCACTCACGTTGCTCTCCTCCCTCACCTCGCTAAGCTCACTCACCACGCTCACCCTCGCTCATCTCGGTCGCCTCCCTCACTTCGCTCAACTCGCTCGCCTCCCACACCTCCCAGACCTCCCCCACCTCCCTCACCTCATTCTCCTTGCTCTCCTCGCTCGCCTCCCTCACATTCCTCACATTATTCCCGTTGCTCACCCCATCACCTCGCTCACCTCGCTCTCCTCGTTCGCCTCCCTCACCTCGCTCACCTCCCTCACCTCGCTCACCTCTCTCACGTCGCTCACCTCGCTGTCCTCGCTCGCTTCCCTCACGTCCCTCACCTCGCTCAACTCCACTCCTAGTCCAGTAAAACTACAAATTAACCTAGAACAAACTGCAACATAATTTATTTCTTTTCTGCGGCATTCATGGGACTGCCAGGTGTCACATATCAAAAGTCCTCCAAAATCCCTCGATGGGAAAGTGGGTAAATTCGCATATTTAGCTACCGCCATTATCCGAATAATGAAACTTCCCTTACCTGCTTCATTCCGCAAATAAACGAAGTAGAAATGTTGTCTAAGCTCTGAATTTCATGGTCACGGAAGACAGTAAGCAATTGGCAATATTGCCTTGAACCACTTGTACAAATTCTCCAAACCACAGATTAAATATGGTTGTATGCACAGGGCCGGGGTATTTAAAAAAATATATATATATATAAAATAAGTTTAATTTTGTTTTTCGCTTTTAAAATTTTATCTAAAATAAATTGCATTTTAATTTTCACTTTTATCTCACAATTTGAATACATTTCTATACAATTCAATCAGAATATGGACATGGATTTAGATACATGCGTTATTTGTAACCAGAGCCTAGAAAATGGCTCACAAACTGTTAAGCTTCGAGTTAAAGGCTGTGACGGTATTAACAATGCTAGCAGAGCCCGTGAAAGCGATGTCATAGCTGAAGTAGGACAGAGGGTTAATGTAAAATGTCGACGGGAGTTCATTGATTCCAAGCGGATTGCCCGTGACGCAGAGAAAATTGAACAATCTCCGCCACCCATGCGAACACTCCGTTTAGAAAGTCCAACATTCAATTTTAGTGAACATTGTTTGCTATGCGGATACCTGCAAAAATTCAAGATGGAAAGAAACGTGGCTATGATATTTATCAAGTAAGTACTCATGACTTTCAATGTAGTATCGCCGAGGCCTGTGAGCAGAGAAAAGACGAATGGGGGCAAACTTGTAGCTGGGCGGCTTGCCTTCACGCCGGTTTTATGCGTTGTCAATATAGTATACCATCAAAGCTGCAGCGTAAATTTTCGAACCATGAAAAATATCCCTCAGCTGCACTCATCTTGCCCTTCCCAAAAACATGGAAGGCCAGAAGACTTGGACACAGTAAGAGCATTTAGTGCGACAATGGCATTTCTTGAAAATAATGATGATGAGCAGCTGACCCTGCACGACCTCGTTAATAAAATGCAAGAGTATCTCGATGATAAAGACAATAAAGCATACAGTACAAAATACATGCAGGATAAAATAAAAGATAATTATGGCGATGACATTTTTATTAGCACTGTGAATGGTAAGCCAAACGTTGTTACCTTTCGTTCTAAAGCATCTACTAGTTTGACTGACTTCTATAAGGAACAGAAGAGAAAGGATTCCAAATCAGAGAGCATGCTAATCATCCAGACAGCTGCCAAACTGCTTAGACACGATATTAAGTTAATTGATTCATGCACATCATCTGAAAGCTATCCATCAAGGGAGCAAATGAGCGACCCAGTAAAGTATTGAATTATTGACCAGAGACACTGCGGGAATTATTGCGGATTTTGTTTACTGGAAAAGACACAGAAATGAAACAGGCATCAGTTGGACATGCTATTATGCAAGGAACTCGTCCTAGAGTTATTTTGGCACCTTTGCAGTTCGGGCTGTCATGTGAGATGCACCATAAATTTGGATGTAGATTTATTGTTGACACCTTGTACGAGCACGGATTTGGATGTTCATACGCGGAGATACAGAGGTTTGAGCGCCGTGCATCACTTCATGGTGGAGATCTACCACAGCCATTATCAGGCGAGTTCACTCAGTTTGTTGCAGACAATGTGGATCACAATATTTGCACAATAGATGGGCATAATACATTCCATGGAATGGGAATCATTGCATCTGGTACACCAGGAAACCTTTCGTGCAAACTTATTCCAAGGATAAATGTAACATCTGAAGATATCAAGCAAGTTGGCAAGATCTGTATCAGGAACTTTGAGTCTCAGCATACCAGGAACTTCCCATTGACCTTTAAGGAGTTAACTGCGATGGAACAAACAGACCCAACAGCTGACATTGACATCCTCTGGGATTTCTCTTTGTTTCTGCGTTCAAGGAGACAGTCATGGTCTGGCATGATGCAAACTGTTCACCAAGGAGTTTATCCAGGTAAATCGTCTGTTATTTTCCTTCCGATGATAGATCTAGAGCCAAGTAACATGACCTGCATCTTTTCCACTTTGACTTATGTTTGTGAACAGGCAAACCGATACCATGTTGCACCCGTGATTACATTTGATCAGCCCTTATTTTGGAAAGCTATGACTATCATAGAGATTGAGCCGAGCTGGAGTCCATTAAAGCAAATTATTCTAAGACTCGGAGGTCTTCATATGGAGATGAGCTTCCTTGGCTGCATTGGTCACTTAATGGCAGGAAGCGGTCTTGCGCCTATTCTAGAGGTAGTCTACGTTGAGAATGCTGTCAAACACATTCTTAGTGGAAAGGCAATTTCGAGGACACCTCATGTTTTTGCTTCTCTCAGTACAATCTTGATTGCAAATGCATACAACCTACCACTACCTACAATTGCAGATGCTGAAGTTGACACAGTAGAATATTCCGCTGCAATGCATTCAAAAGAATCGTTTGACAATGATGATAATGTTGCAGGACATGAAACGATTGAAAGTTCCCTAAATAAAAGTCTGGTTACAGTTGGAGAGCTCTATGATGACATTATCAAAAATCCGTATGTAGCTGCAAGATTGTCCTCGGAAAATGCATTACATGATGTCAAGGACAAACTAGACTCAGAGAAGGTGGTCATGAAAGATAAGAGGACTGCACGACTCTGGCTTTTGTATATGGAGTTGGTTGACATTCTGCGCAAATTCATTAAGGCAGAACGAACTGGTGATTGGAACATGCACCTTCAGACCGTTCGTGAGATGCTTCCATATTTTGCAGCCGCTGGGCATAATCTGTATGCCAAGTATGCATATGTATATTTACAAAAGATGTTAGAAATACCTGAAAGTCAGCCAGATATACACATCAGCTTCCTCAATGGTCATCATGTCATTCATCGAAGTGATAGGTATTGGGCAGGGTTATCTACTGATCTAGTTATTGAGCAGGTCCTTATGAGAAGTGTAAAGTCAAGTGGTGGTCTAACACGAGGTCGTGGAATGACAGAACTTCAGCGTCTTGTTTGGTTGTTGTCTATGCCCGCATGTGCATATGTGTGTAATGCAATGCAAGAGCTCTCTGGGGTAAACTGTGATTCAAGTGAACAACACAAAGATTCCACACAATCTCGAATAAAGCGTGATATGGATGATACTTACAAAATTCTCAAAATCCTTAGTGAACTGAATCCATTTGGACCAGACCCTTCTCTTAGAGGACTTGTTAGTAGATTGTCTGCACATGAATCAGTCAATGTTGACGATGCTAAAGATATTGGAGAATCAATTATTAATTCGATGTGTGGCTAATGTGTATCAAGCATTTCGTTCCAGAGAAAGAGACAAGCTATTACCTTAGCATCCAAAACATCTCTCAAGATTGATGATGAATGTGTACAAATTGATCCACAACTCCTATTTCAAAGACTCAGTTTAATTGCTACAAATGGATCAAAAGGTAATCCAGCATCTTATTTTGAGTATGAGTTGTGCACTCATCCGCCCGCACTCTTTGATAATTTATCTCTTCCATGGGAAGCAAATAAGCCAGCACTTGCTGATGCATTGTGGAAATTAATTCAAAATGAAGATGCAGTCCTTCCAGATTCTGTCCACTATGTGCTTGATGGAGGAGCTCTATTACACCGTGTTCCATGGCAGCGTGGAGAGACATTTGCAAATGTTTGTCAAAGATATGTAAAATATTGCATAAGCAAATATGGAAAGGCTACAGTAGTTTTTGATGGTTATGACCCAGGCCCAGACATAAAAGATGTAACACTTAAGAGGCGAACTCGTGGATCAGGCGCAACTGTTGTACTGACTCCGCAAACAGTTGTAACTCTGAGTAAGCCTGATTTTCTTAGTAACAAGCAGAACATACATCAGTTCATATCAATCTTAAGTTCATCTCTCGAACAGGCTGGATGCTTAACGATAAAGGCAAGCGGTGATGCTGATGTCTTAATTACGCAAACGGCTATCTTGGCTTCAAAGTCAACAAATCCTGCTCTTGTTGGAGACGATACCGACCTACTGGTGTTGCTTCTATACCATACTGATATGAATGGCTGTCAGCTATTTTTCAGACCAGAGCCAAAGCAAAATGCAAAGAAACCCCGACTGTGGAATATCAAAATGGCAAAGGAAAAACTCGGGTTCTGTTTGTGCTCACAGCTGTTATTTATCCATGCTATCCTTGGCTGTGACTCAACATCTAGGCTTTGTGGAATTGGAAAATCTGCATCCCTTAGCAAAATCCAGTGCTGCAAAGAACTCTCTCAAATTGCTGAAGTGTTTACAATGAGTAATGCGAATAAAGATGGCGTGATAAAAGCAGGTGAGAAGGCAATGCTTATTCTATACAATGGCACTTCAATGGATAGTCTAGTTGCTTTGCGGTACAAGCGATTCAGGGAGAAGGTTGCAAAAAGTTCCAAGTATGTTGAAGCACGAGATTTACCACCAACACCCGCATCCGCAAAGTTTCACAGTCTTCGCGTGTACTACCAAATTCAAGTTTGGAGAGGAGATGCTGGAGATATGGATCCAACAGAATGGGGCTGGAAAGTTCTCAACCACCAAATGCTGCCTGTTAAGACTGACATGCTGGCAGCACCTGACGATTTACTGTATTCATTTAGATGCAGCTGCAAAACTGGCTGTGAATCAAAGAGATGCACCTGTAGAAAACATGGGCTCAGCTGCACATCCGCCTGCGAAGACTGTAAGGGTCTCAGTTGCTCGAATTCAATAACGCTCATTGAGGAAGATGACTTGGATAATTGATGCAAGATGAAATTCGTAGAAACCAGGTACCTATGCCATACTATATCATCTTAGATTAGCTTAGAAACACACAATACCGTGACATAATAAAATATAATATGTATTGTATCAATATCAATGATGGTATTAGGTAAATTCATGCAAGTGGCATAACACAATACATTTAATTTGTGGAGAATATGTCAATCGTATTCATTTATTACTAAAAAAGTCCAAAAATACCCAGTCACACATATATTACATACCGGTTTTAAAGAAATAAAGAAAAATGGATTTTTCAGGTGAAATGGCGCAAATCTGGTAATAATTATGCAAATTTTACCCTTTCCCCTATTGGAATTTTGGAGGACTTTTGATATGTTGTACATGATGGCCCCCTATACACTGGGCGAGGTAAAAAAATTCTGTGCAATTTGTTCCGGGTTAAAATATTTTTGGCCTAGATTGACTGGACTATCCCTCACCTCGCTCACCTCGCTCACTTCGCCTACCTCGCTCACCTCCCTCACCTTGCTCACATCGCTCACCTCGCTCACATCGCTCACATCGCTCACATCGCTCACATCGCTCATCTCGCTCACCTAGCTCACCCCGCTCACATCGCTCACCTCATTCACCTCGCTCATCTCCCTCACCTCCCTCACCTCGCTCTCCTCGCTCACCTCTCTCACCTCCCCCACCTTGCCCACATTCCTCACCACGCTCACGTCGCTCATCTCTCTCCCTCACCTGGCTCACCTCCCTTACCTCACCCACCTCCCTCAACTCGCTCTCCTCGCTTATCTCGCTCAGCTCCCTCACCTCGCTCAGCTCGCTCAGCTCGCTCACATCGCTTACATCCCTCAGATCGTTCACCTCCCTCATCTCGCTCACTTCCCTCACCTCGTTCACCTCCCTCACCTCGCTCACTTCGTCCACCTCCCTCACCTTCCTCACCTTGCTCACATCGCTCACATCGCTCACATCGCTCATCGCGCTCACCTAGCTCACCTCGCTCACATCGCTCACCTCATTCACCTCGCTCACATCGCTCACTTCGCTCACCTCGCTCACTTCACTCACCTCGCTCACCTCCCTTTCCTCGCTCACATCGCTCACCTCCCTCATTTCGCTCACATCGCTCACCTCGCTTACCTAGCTCACCTTGCTCACATCGCTCATGAACATACAAACGGTGTTTCACATGGGGAAATACTACGTTTACGCATGCCATACACGGCTGTATACCCCGTGAAACACGTGTGTAATTAACAGTATAAAGTGAGTCGCATATTTGGCACGCTGTGTCGCTGGTGTGAACTAACGGACAGCAACTGAGTTCTCCTTTGTTTAATGTTTGACGAGTCTGTCCCTGCCTCTCTCAGGAAAATGGAAGAAACGGCACTTCAGGACAAGTGCCGGTCGTCATGTCGGTCATACTCAAAATTCATTGACATAATTTTCTTACTCCAGGAAAATATCCGCTATATTGGAAACCCCGGTAGCTTGAATTGTAAGTGGGGTGCGGTGGGTTGGGATGTGGTGGTAGGATGCATAGATTTCCAAATTTCCTGGACAGGTGGGTGAGGTTAAGGCCTATCATTACTTCGCCGGAGAGCCCAATAAGATCTAATTAAGCCTCAAACACAACCAGGTCACCTTGATATAATTTCCAATAGATATACAAAACGCGTCCCTTGACCTCACGACCATAACTGAAACATAGTCGCTAAATTCAGCATCTAAGCCTAGTTCTATGGTACCAAACTGCACACAAAGGCATGTATGTTAACCGGTAAGCTTTACTAAAGCGTATATGGAAATGATATAAGCTAATTATAATATGCATATTTCTAATTATATTAATGTTGATGCTAATTCCTGCATAATAATAAAAAAAAAAATAATAATAATAATAATAATAATAATAATTACAAATATTGAATATTTTCCGCAATCTTTCAGCAGTCTTTCACGCAAACGCCTTATAACTTCATAATTCTCTACGGTGCTTTAGGGGAGGGATGATTCTGTTGCGGTCACAATGCCACTACGGACAACAATAAATAACTTACCCGAATTCGAATATTCCTCATGAGGCAGGAACACCGTGAGCAATTATTAATTTCTCGTCTGAATGTCTACGGTAGCTACCATTATTAATCTTGCTATTGGTGTATTAAACAAGTACGTGTACCCTCTATCAGCCGATATAAACGATACACTAATCCTTCGAACACCTCGTTAAGAAAAAGACGCCTGACACGATACCTAGACTGACATGCAATATACAATGGCTCTGCGTAATGTCACGTGCTGTCATGTATCCATTGCCTGTATTAGTGTTCTCTCACGCCAAGATCTCCCAGCTAATGAGTGTTCAAAGAGAAGTCTAATGATATTCTCAATAAGATCTCTTTTGCGGCTTCTCTGTATAAGGAGGTTTCTAATAAATCACCTGCTGTTTTCTAAGCCAGAAGGTGGATGTTATCAAGGATATCGCACGATGCTTTCATAATCATGACACTTCTATCTGATGCACGAGGCACTCTTGGCAATGCCGAGTTCTCGAACATAATAAATGTTAGCTCTCCAAAACAATTCATTTGACCCAGCGTCCAAGTTCTTGGAAAATTATTAATTAATCTGCAGGGGGTGTTTGCTCAATTTAAATATTGGTGTTCAGATGTATCATGTTAACAGAGATTCCCAGAAATTGAATAGCGATTTAAAATTTCTGATCCGGTGATTTCTCCGGACTATATTACCCCCTTGTAATCTGCTGCCTAGCGCCATTTGCGTCTTCTAAACGGACTTAGTTTGCATTTGAAACAGTCTCTGGGAGTTGCGCTAAGTACTGGTAAATCAGTCACTTAAGTTCGCTGAGCTTATACTCACTATAACCCGAACAGCCGACTCGCCCGGATGTTCACGCTATTTCATTCAGCCAAAGTGCGAGGAGCCACAGTTCTCATTCAGGAAAAATGCCTATCGATTATATTGGACCTTTCCCACGTTTAGCTATGTCCCGCCCATCACTAGCTAAGCTCCACCCACACCACGTCCAGAAAATTATACATGTAAGCAGCATCAGCGCCCAGTCAAATTAGTTTCAAAATATTCAACAGCATGTTTATTAGATAGCAAAGACATACAATTCGTACAACGTGTCGGACTATTGAGCGTTAAAGACGTGCGATATCGAATCATTCATGACCTCATTATACACGTCGCGTAGTTGAGTATGACGTCATATGATTGAGTAAGGAAATGGATTCATGAATTAGTATTAGGCTGACATTATAGCAATTTAGTGTTTAGATTAAACGTTTTAATCGTGTTCATGTTTGAGTAAACCGAAATATACCTGTCATTGTCGGAATAAATCCGGTATGGACAGCCTTGAATTACGCATGGATGAGATAAATGAGATTTGCCAGCTCTGAGAACACAGGGGATTAGTATATGCTCTTTGTCATCTCCTGAACGTTTCATATAGATTCGTGCTAATGGTGTTTTATATCATTTTTGCTAACTTTTTATCGAAAACCTGTTTGGCATTTTTTTTAAATCATCAAAGGTCATTTAAGATCACTCCAGGTCAATGCCTCTAAATTGATTATGAGTACAGGCATATAGTATATCAAATGATGAAAGTTTATAATGCTACTTGTCAAGATAACTTAATCAAATCGATGATTAATGTATTTCGCAAGAAATGCATATATTAAAACTGCTTTAAATGTATTATCTAACGATCTCCATGATTAAAAGTGTAAAAGCTTAGATTATCAGAGATTGTGCCGTTGATGTAACACTACCCCCCCCCCCCCAACAAAGAAACACATATCTGTACAAATAATATTATTTTTCTGACTAAATAGCTTTAGTAACTGTAATAGCAATCTTTGTAACCATGCTTTACCTATTCTACTATGACAGTTAGTGCTAGATGATCAAAGCATCGCAACAGGAATACGTGACATCTGTCTGTGTATTCCCAGACGAGATCGAGCCCGTTTAGAATGGTGGATGAAAAAACTAGTTTGCCATGCGGCTAATCCCCTTCACAAAGGAAGCCATATGGAAATGTTGGCGTAGAAGTACTGATCAAAGTATCTCGGTCATTGCTGTCAAGTTTCAGTAGAAACTTCTCGGGATATTAATCGGAAATACGAGTTTTCCTCGATAATCGTGCCAGTTATTCCATTGGTAAATTTTCAAAAATAGCCTGCTCTTGTCCTGCAAATGGGCATTTTTGTAAATTTCACGAATAATTGTAAAATCTAGAACATTACACATTTGACAATCAAGCCGAGCTAAATTGAATGGCCTCTGCAATTGCCTTGAGTCTTGAATCTCCATTTGTCAAACAACAGAAAACTATTTTTTATAAATTTTAGAAAATAATTTCTTGGCCTGCAACAATTTTAATTTTTCTTGTAAAATCCTGACCATTAAATGGCAAAGTGACATAAATACAATTTTGAGTGATTTAAGGTGCTTTTGACTACAATAATGTTTAAACACTGCAATAATATGGCTGGACGCTTTAACCATGCAATTGATAGTAAATGTTCCTATGGCAACGTGTTCATCATTTTTTTATAACTACGGCGTGGAAGACGTGAATCAGATGATAAATGCGTGCCATTGCAAAGGAACATCAATGTGCATATCTGAGTATAAGATGTATAACACCCGCATTAAGGATTTTGACAAATTTCACAATATCAGCAAGACACAGGATTTGTTGACTGATTACCCGGTTCAGACAGTGGGAAATGTGTTACCACTGTCCCTTGCAATGTAGTTGCTGTCAAATCACACAGAGGATATGGTTGATATATGAAGCATTCGTGAAGAGGCAGATAAACCTCTCATACACAATGATGTGGAATACATGTGCACCTGTATGCCAGAGATAACCCCAACAAAATAACAGTATAATGATCTTTCAGAACTATGTTGGCATTATTATCCTATGATTAAGTGCAAACCATAACATAGCGAAATTACCACCAACAGAAGGAGCAATTGACGAGCATGTATCCACTTCAAGTGCAGCACTTGGCAGCATGTGTTGACAATCCAACACATATAGCTCAAACCAGCAGCACTACGTCTAAAGAACATACAGTACTATTTATAATACGTACATGCAATAGCGCAGGGATCCTGAAATTCGCCCTACTCGGAGCCAGCAAATGCAAAGCCCGGAGAGGACGTGATTGCACAAATATGCTAAGCTTGCTGCGAGGTGACCTCAAGAAAGCAGGACTCGGTATACTCAAGTCATGAATCGACAATGGGAAGGTAAGCATTTCGGGTGAGAACAAGACACAGTGGGAAAAAGCGAAGAAGGGTCGATTGCAGCTGTATGATGTTTGTACTACGACAGCTGAAGAATACAGTACTCAAACATACATACATACATGCATGCAATGTTAGTGAGCATTTAATAGAATGGATATACCGTCTGAATGGAATTTTTTAAATTATTTTGAGAATGCCCTCGACAGCGAACACAAAGCGACATATCATAATTACAACAAAATCCTACCAAAGGTGGTCAAGCTGGTGTATGCTCGGGAGTAAAATATGCTGAATGATGTCAAGATTCCTGTTCTTCTTTGCGCTCAACTTGGTCACAATGAAACAGTGGGAATGTGGGAGTAGATTGTAGTTGATTGCCACCCTAAAAGGCCTTGATTTTGCAGATGATCTTACCATGTTGTCAAGCACATGAGATCATGTGCACGTGAAAGTAGACCAATTACAAAGATTCAGGAGTCAAGCTAGGCACAAGATCAGTGTTCTGTAGTAAGAAAAATGCTATGCTTAAATTCAACACACCAAGAACCAGTCAGGCTTAGAGAAGCCGTGGTTGAAGGGGTAAAATATCTTTATCTCAAAGCAACAATGAGGAAAGCAGCTGACACAGCCTGCGTCACAGCCTATAATATTAAACGTAAAACAAGAAAGGCAACGACAGCATCCAACACGGTCAACTAGGTATAGATAGGCATCCAGTTCGAGAACAAGACCAAGATCCGACACATTTACAGTATTGCTGTATTTGAGTGAGCCGGGGATATGACATAGGTCATGCGTGACACAATGACACAGAACGATATTGAAAATGCTTTGTTAACGAAAGCGACAAACAATGAGAAAATGAGAAGGAAGCTCACAGTCAACCGATACCATATTTAAAACCGATTATAAACGATAAATATCGAAAAAACGAATATGAACATATTTTCGGTTTTTAGTATCAGCATTGTTAAAAATGAAAGCATATACCTTTGAATTTTCGTCCACCCATCCCAGTACCACATATTCCCCTATTATATATATATATATATATATATATATATATATATATATATATATATATATATATATATATATATATATATATATATATATATATATATATATATATATATAATTAAAATGCCTGTGATAAAGGAATCATGTAAAGTGCAATGAGTAATGAGTGATGCCTAAGACATGGGTTTTTCCCGGGAAATATAGCCTATATATCCTTTAAGCCGCTTCCGCTGATCATTCCATTCACGTGTTCTTATTGGCTAGCGCGACAAAGATTATCCAATCACTATATGAAGAACAATACTTGTTCTCGCTACAAATGAGCATTGTTTATCTAATCACGTAGTGGCTGACACTTTATGAGCTTTACGCAATGAATGGTTATATACACATCAAGTTAAATATCTGACAAACGTTTGATAGACTGCTGAAAGCGGAATATCTTTTTTCACCCCATTTTGTCTAAAACAAACTCTTTTCGATTAGCATATGAATTTAACAGGCTAATAATAACAACCGGGTCACGCGATCAGTCCATTTTGAAAATAATTCTAATATGTATTTGTAAATAATTGGTTGAACTATTCACGGAAGAGTGTGCTTGAAGACTGTAGCATGGATCGGCTGGTCAGGTACGAACCATCCCGGCAAGTCTTGAAATTACATGCCAACGAGATCATTTACTTCAACGGGCATACTGTTCAGACTGCAAGTACCTGTATTCAGCCACTCGACACGGAGTCACTCACGCTTCATCTTCCAAACATCATGTATTAATAGTTACTCTTGAACCCGGAGAGCTGGACGAGACAACCGATATCGTCGTCCGCGATTAGATGCGCGACAACTTGTTCAAGTTGTAGATATCGGATCGTCTTATGGGGAGTCATGACCCCGTTAGACGTCTTATATTTGCGAGTAAGACCTCAGTGAAATTCATATTTGAAAATACCAGGTGAGCTAACGAACTGAATAAATATAGTGTCAATTAGATACGTAGTAGGAAGATGCACTGGTTGACTTTGACCAGTGCTAGTGATACAGTTTCGCGGAAATAGAATAGAAACTATATTGAAACTGTAACAGTAAATTCATACCAATAAGTTAGAAATTGGAATAGATTGAAATAGGACCAACGGTTCTGGGTTGGTGATATCTGTCAATAGTTGAAGATAGAAGTTGTTGCTGTGGGATCGGCACACACTTTTATAATGTTCAGCAGTCTTTTCGGGCGTTAGTTTAGTAAATATTCGAGTGATAAGAATCGATGGGAATCGAGAGAGATTATAGGAAATTATAGGTGACAGACTGACATGTAGTTGTTGACGGTCGGCATTCCGACTCCCTTAAGCAGGTACAACAACACCAGCTGGCAATGAGATCATACAGCTCATGTGCTTATTAACGTTCGCTTCCTACAGGCTTATCCAAGATAGGCAAGGGACAGGACAGAGGCATTGTAGCGTCCTGTAGGAATTAATAACACAATCGAAATTTGTATATCAACTATATGTCACTCAAAGAAAGGCATGCTACAACAACACATTCCGTAATGTTGTTAGTTAGCTGACAGATCGCATCAAAGCAGAACCGGCCAACACCGCTTTGCCAGAGCTAGAGTGTAGATACATCGTGTTTAGTAATGAATCCATAGAAGAGAAACCCAGAGTTTGATTGGCCGGGATGACGTCATCATCAATGAGCATCTAGTCAAACTCTGTGGCAGAGAAACAAAAGGAATAAGGTTTCGAGGTAAAATCGAAAGGTAAACGAAGCGGATTAGTCAGAAGGACCAAGAGGATTAAGTGAAACTTCTAGGAAGAGATAGGCAGAGGTTGATTGGAGGGAAGATCGTCCTGGCCAATCAAACTATGACTATAGCGTGCCTAGAAGTATAATGAGAACAAGAATCTATGTATTGTAATATATATAGATATATATATCATAATAGATATGCAGGTAGGAAACTGCAAAGGATATATAATAGGCACTTTGTCTATTAAAAAGGGTATCAGGTACTGGTGACCTAACGTGAAACACGTCGCAGGCGGTGTATAGTAGTCTCTACAAATAGAGAAGTGTTAAGCTAGCTAGATATCAGATCAACCGTTGTGTTCGGAGTAATCAGTAGCAGTAAATCAGTCAGAGTTAGAATCAGATAAAATAGTTTAGTACTGTAATTATATTAGCCAAAGTATCATTTTTAATTCAGTGACAGTAAATGTCACATTGATATATAGAGTTACTGTAAAGTTAGATATAAGAATAAAAACATCACCTTGTAAATACAAGGCACTAGTTTGGTTGTTTATAAAGAACTCCTAAGACAGTACGGAGAAACACCGTACCTTGCCACGAATCTTCAGTACGTCAGATCAGGCCCAGTTACATAAAATATCTTCAGTCCATCTTTGAAGAGGCGAGCTGTAACTATCCGACTGCAGCAACGAGAAGATTGATTGTCGCAGCAATCATCAAACATCATAAATCCTCTCGAAGTTGTAGTCGTGAGCATATAAATAATTAGGAAAGTGGTATCGAAAATCTTCAGTGGCGAGCCTGCCAGGATCTTAGGAGTGGAAACATTGTGTGAACTGAGTAAGTACTAGACAATACGAATGGCCCAGATAGACAGGCCAGCTAACATAGTATTAAAAGACATAGCGGACAGGGTACAGGTATTCATCGATTTAGCTAAACAGTCTGACAGTGCAAAAGTGATGCAACACCGAGAATATAGAGACAATTCATTAATCAAAATAACCACAGACATTAATTGTGAGGAGCAGCCTCGATTAAAGCGAGTCATAGTCTGTTTATACTATCAGTAAATAAACCCTAAATAGACACAAATACATAATGGCGACACCAGGTCCAGAGGGTCCCGGCATCCCACCAATGGGTGAACCTGGAAGGCATCCTGAGCTACGAGTGGAAACGGTAGCAGCCATGCATGTGATGGGCACCGCAATGGCAGGTACCATCGTACAGAGCAGTGCTAGAAGGGAGGCGGACCGGGTCCATCGTGAAGAAGTGAGGGAGCTGACACAGCGAATACAACCATGCGACGGGCTCACACCGGAGCAGGTGCGGCAGTTCCTAGACGAGGCTCATCGCGTATGGGTAGCGATGGAAGGGAAGCTGGATGGGATACCAGCGTACATAGTAACCCGTGCTTCTCGAGGGCAACTGTCGAGAGCGGTGGATCATTATTTGATGGGAAAGAATAGGGACGAGATTACCTTTGAGGATTTACGAACGTACGTCACAGAGAATTTCATCTCTGCCAATGAGGGCGAGAGAATAAAGTATGACCTCGAGGGGGTGCGCCAGAGAAGGAATGAGACCATCATCGCCTTCAACAGAAGGTATCGTGAGTTGGCCAGCCGGGCGTATCCCGACAACAATGCAGATAATCAGAGAACGATACTAAGGGTGTATATCAAGGCCCTTAGTGATATTGGACTGGGAAGGAGAATAGTCAGGAAGAAAGCCACCACTCTTCAACGAGCGATAGAGATTGCGGAAGAAGAAGCGAATTGTAATGATTTGATGAAAGCGATGCGAATAGATGATCGGAAAGAAGCCGATATGGAAGTAGGGGTGCTGGACATGGAGGAGGGAAGAGATGTATGGTCCATTATAAGCGGTATGAAACGGCAGATTGCACAGCAGACGCGGTTAATCGAGCGGTTGTGCAGCACGGTAGAGGATTTACAGGCCAAGTCCAACCCACAACCGGCACCCAGAAAACCAATGCCACCTACGAAACCAGCCATGCCCCAAAGACACCAGCAGGCGAAACAGCGTAGCAAACCACCGGCGAACTACCCGCGGCTAGATATCATTTGTTATAATGGTGGACAAAAGGGCCACTATAAGGCGAATTGTAATCAGCCCATGCAAACCCCAAGAACTGGTATGCAGAGACGACCCACTCATGTATCCCAACCGAGGGGGCAGAGACCGCCTATAATCTGCTTCACATGCAGAAAGCAAGGGCACATGGTGCGTGATTGCGCTGATTATCAACGAAGTTTCGCGGGATACATGGATAGACAAACCGGGCCGGCCCCGACCATACATTGCTTTCGTTGTCTTAAGGATGGGCATCTCATAAATGACTGTCCACTGAGAGCGCCGCAACCTAAACCACAGCGAACAGTAGCAAAGAGACAACATTTAGATAGCGATATGAGCATCGACGCGATATACCAAGGTGATAGACCGACGAACAATGAACCAAAAATCACCTCACAAAACTGTTCTCGTAATATGAGGAAAGACAACGCTAACCGACTTCATAGTAACGGGGAGTACGAGGATCAGGACGGGTTCATTCTAACCGGGGAGGGAACCGACGCATACGGACGGTATGGGGGAGCAGGACGAAGACATTCCTATGCTGAAGTGGTCAGCAGATGAAGGAGCCCTTCAGTAAATGGCGACGGAGGAGACCGTTGGTAAGCGTACCGACCGAGCGGTTTCTGATCCGTTTACACTGGGACAACCACGGTCCAGAAGATCAGGGTAAGTGCTTGCATGCCTTAGTAGATACTGGTGCTAGCACGTCCTTGATTAGGAAGGATGTATGGCATAGCAACTTAGATGCTAGGCCATTAAAAAGAGCTAAGACGCTCTTAGCGGTAAATGGTTCCCCAATAGAGCTGTTGGGGGAGACACAAATCAAATTTAAGAATGCCCGGCCTATTCCTGGTACAGTGGTAGCGAATATGCGGCATGAATGTTTGATTGGTGCGGATGCTTTGCACTTGGGAAATGCAAAGATTGACTATCGGTCCAAAGAAGTAGTATGGTTTGGTCAGGTATATCCCTTTAGGTATCCCTATAGGGAACAGACGAGATATGTATATTCTAGTTGTAAGGAAACGACCGGATATAAAGATATCGACAAAGTTATTGAGGACTTTGTGGATAACTTTGATATGGCTCGTCCAAACACTTTAGGATTGGTCCCCAAAGTGAAGTGTACGGTACCAACAGGAGATGCGTTTCCTATAAGGCAGAAGGCCTACCGTCTACCGCTTGCCAAGCAATATGTAGTCAAAAACCAAGTGGCTGAGATGCTGGCAGCAGGTGTCATAAGACCATCGTCATCACCCTGGGCGTCACCCATTACTTTAGTTCCTAAGAAGGGCGGTGACACTAGGTTTTGTATTGACTATAGGAAGTTGAATTCCATATGTCGCAAGGATAGCTATCCATTACCAAACATATCAGATATTTTTGATTCGATGCACGGCGCAACGATCTTTTCTACTATGGACTTGAAGTCAGGCAATTGGCAGATACCAATGGACCCCCAAGACATAGAGAAGACGGCGTTCGTCTGCACTGAGGGTTTGTTTGAATGGATTCGTATGCCGTTCGGTTTTTGCAACTCAGGTGCCATATTTCAAAGGGCAATGAATGATATTTTCCGAGAATTCGTGGGAAAATATCTGCATGTTTTTGTCGATGATGTAGTCATATATTCTCGAAATCCAGCTGAACATGCACAGCACTTACGTAAGGTCATGCATAAGATTCGAGAATATAATCTGCAGGTTATGAAAAAGAAATGCGATTTCGCTAGTCCGTCGGTAGATCTGTTAGGTTATCGTATTTCCGCACAAGGAGTAGCTCCTCAGGCACAGAAGGTCAAGGTCATTAGAGAAATGTCTCCACCCCGAGATGTGGGTGAAGTGAGAAGTTTCTCGGAGCTACAGGTTACTACCAATCCTGTGTACGAGGCTATGCCGAAATTGCGAAGCCTTTAATAGACTTAACAAAGAAATACAAACGTTTTGAACGGGGTGCGGAGGAACAGCAAGCGTTCAAGAAATTGCAGAACTTGCTGTGTAGTGAGACGGTTCTCACATATCCGAATTTGAACGCCCTGTATCAATTATATACTGATGCGTCTAGCTATGCGTTGGTGCAATATTGGTGCAGGAAGATGAGAAAGGTATAGAGCGGGTAATCCAGTATGTAAGCTCTACACTCAAAGATAGTCAGCTTAATTGGCCCGTAATAGAGAAGGAGGCTTACACTGTGATCTATGCGTTGAAGAAGCTCCGACCATATCTATTTGGCATGCAGTTTACCGTGTACATGGACCACGAACCCCTAAAGAGTTTGTTTGTGGGAGAAGTGAAAAACACGAAGGTGCAGCGCTGGGCAGTGCTGATTGCGGAGTACGGATGTAAGATTGAGTACATCCAAGGCTCGAAGAACATTCGAGCAGACATGTTGTCCAGATTACGTCATCCAGTGGAGGTCGCCACGTTAGACACGGGCGATTATGTCATACCCGAGGTAGACGAAGGTGCGTTACCGCATGTCCCTCTAGAGGCTTATGACATACCCTACGACGAATTGTGTACCGAGCAGACCACAGAATACCCGGAGTTGTTCAAGAACACACCGGAGGAATATATGGTCAAAAACGGTATTTTGTATTCTTTAATGACACCATCAGCGTTGGACGCTGAGTACCCCAGAATCATGTTACCTACCCTGTTCCGTGAGAAGGTGCTCCGGATGGCTCATGAACGAGCCGGTCACCAAGGTCTGCAGAAGACCATCGGTATGGTACAGGATTCTTTTGTGTGGACGTCTTTAAGGAAAGATGTGGTACGTATGCTGGAGATGTGTATGACGTGTCAGGTCAACCGACCTGTCACTACTCGACCGAAGTATAGCGAGATGCCCATGGCCAATTTTCTGAGTCAGATAATTGGTATGGATTTGATTGGTCCGCTATTAGAGTCGAGTAAGGGTAACGTGTATATAATGACGATAGTTGATCACTGCTCTGCCTGGGCAGAGGCATATCCAATTCTGGCTAAGACGGCTCAGAATGTTGAAGACAAGTTCTTCAATGAGTACGTCGCTCATCATGGTGTCCCTGAGATCTTGATAACAGATCAGGGCAAAGAATTTTGTTCCAATTCTCTGGAAGAACAATTTCGGGAACACTGTATCGATCATAGATGATCGAGTCCATACCATCCGCAAACAAATGGACGTACCGAGAGGTTCAATCGAACTCTTAAGGAGTTGATTCAGAAAGGGGTGAATAACGAGTCTCGTAATTGGGAAGATGAGTTGGGTGCAGCTTTGACAGCGTACCGCAGTACTCGTCATTCCACGACCGGATATACGCCATTTTATTTGACGTATGGTCGACGAGCAAGGATTCCGTCTGCTATTCCAATCGATGCTTCGCAGGATCTTGGTGAGAGACTTACGTGTCTCAATAATGCCTTGCTGCGCACTCGTGGGGAAACGGCTAAGTCTCGAGAGATTCACCGAGAACAAATTAATAAGTGTGCGAACGCTGGGGAGTACAAGGTTGGCGATTCGGTGGTCGTGAAGGCTGAGGAGAGGATGAAGTTGACCTCTCGCAGTGACCCTGAGTACGAGATCTTTAAGATCAATGGGCCCGTGGCTCATGTCCGACATCAAAGATCTGGGAAAGTACGCGTACTTAATATATCTAAGTTGCGGGTAGTCGACTCAGAAATATGTTGGGACAAGATACGAGCACGCCCTATTCGTAACCCTGCCAAAGGTACGAAAGCCAGCCATCACCCTCGAGTGATGATACCCCAGTCCAAACCTTTGCCAGTAAACGACTCCGATGCGACATCGAATAAGAGGGCTTGTAGGAAGCGACCAACTTCTGATGGGGAGCCAAGGATGCGCAAGGTGGGTAAGGTGGTTGATGTAAATATAGATCAACCTAGTACGAGTAAGATTCGAAACCATGAGTCAACGAGTGAAACCATCGTAACTCCTCGTACTATGGTGATGGACACTTCGGAGGGTGTACCCGAAACCGTCACTGAGCCAATGGAAATGCTTCCATCGCATCCCTACTTTCTGTGCAAGCGCAGTCACGCTCTTGAAGTCAACTCACACCACAAGAGACTCAGGATTGGCGCTTTTGGCCGTGCCTCCATACGATGACTTCCTCAGTCGTATAGATGCAGTTATAAGGCGACGTAGCCCGAGAAAAGTTTAATCTCTATGTAACCGCGGTAATAGCAGTATCACAGCAGTATAGCATCATGTATACTTTCCGAATCAGTGTGGCCATAATTTTGTGTATAATGTTGGTGGGAGTTGAGGGACGAGAGGGGACGATTCTGAGTAAATTTATTGAGGTCGATGGACCTGCAACTGTTACCAGGATGTTGCACATAACGTCATCTGGGTTATCACTGATCAAGATGCAATTATGGTTGTATTAATCTTGGGTGATGATAATAGCTAACGCGAAATGGGTGCCTATTAATGGAAAGTTTTCGGATGAGTATCACAATTGGGCTGGAGGAGAATGGCAGTACGGACCGTAAACCATAACATCACTATGACAACTATATGACACGATATGAGTCTGTTGACTTAATCAGGTTGTCTGGTCCTACGAACCTCCAATGAAACATAAAGTAAGTTATTTGCCAATAAGAAAATAGGTGTAGTTTTGCAAACCTTCGGAGAGACTATGGAGATCCACTGTGACGGTCAACTGACTGACCGGTGCACTGTGGAGAATGGTGTGTATGCTTTGATGTCGGGTGAGTGTGGATATAGTGGTAAAGGGTGGCAATTCGAGCCAGTACTGTCTTATAGTCGGACATACACTCGAGTGAGTTTGGCCCTTGAAATGCCCCATTTGGATGTGGCCGGAGTTCTAAATGCGTCCCGAATTGTTAGTCAATTAGGGGTACAAGACTGGAACCATTTGCATAAGACTAAGTACGTGCCGCTAGCACCATTATCTGCAGTCGACACAGCGATGGTCGATGGCATGGGAGTACCGTCATTTATGTCATACATGACAGGCCCCTTCATAGTGATTATTGTGATTTTTGTTGTGTTGTATAAGTGTGGAATTATTTCACGCATGTGGTCATGGATCAAGTGTAAGCCACATGCGGCCCACAGACCACGTGCGGTCCATATAAGTGCGCCACGGATTATTCAGGACCAGCAGTTCTGGAGACCCGCAGCCCTACCGGAGCCGCTGCGTTTGTCAGCCGGGTCGTCACCTAATGATAATAACGGGACTGGGATCGACCCGACGGCTGATGACTGGATAGACGTGGAGGTGACCAGGGACACTAACATCAGTGTACAGTATGAAGACATAAATTGTAGCACGAACTAAGTAATAGTGCCATGTTTGCGTATGTATTCCTCATTCCTAAACATGGATTCCGAGGATATTTCTTATTTATTGCACAGACTTTATTATTGTGCCACGTATAGATTGTTTATTGCATGTATTGTGGATGTCGCTATGACCGTATATATGACCTGTAATGAATTGACTGTAGGATTAGGATTTGTAGTTAGTTATTATATTGTTTTATCATTGTATTGATTGTTTGACTATGTTTTATCTTCATAATAGACTTCTATTTGCAATTTGTTAAAGTAAGATATGTTGTCGTATGTGATGTCCATTCTGGGTAGCCCTGGTATAGTGTGGTTTGGTTGTTGATAGAGCACAACGAGTTAATTATCGCTCTCTTAAGGCCTTAAGAGATGGTTAATTAACTTCGGTTGAGGGGCATGTGTAGATATCGGATCGTCTTATGGGGAGTCATGACCCCGTTAGACGTCTTATATTTGCGAGTAAGACCTCAGTGAAATTCATATTTGAAAATACCAGGTGAGCTAACGAACTGAATAAATATAGTGTCAATTAGATACGTAGTAGGAAGATGCACTGGTTGACTTTGACCAGTGCTAGTGATACAGTTTTGCGGAAATAGAATAGAAACTATATTGAAACTGTAACTGTAAATTCATACCAATAAGTTAGAAATTAGAATAGATTGAAATAGGACCAACGGTTCTGGATTGGTGATATCTGTCAATAGTTGAAGATAAAAGTTGTTGCTGTGGGATCGGCACACACTTTTATAATGTTCAGCAGTCGTTTCGGTCGTTAGTTTAGTAGATATTCGAGTGATAAGAATCGATGGGAATCGAGAGAGATTATAGGAAATTATAGGTGACAGACTGACATGTAGTTGTTGACGGTCGGCATTCCGACTCCCTTAAGCAAGTACAACAACACCAGCTGGCAATGAGATCATACAGCTCATGTGCTTATTAACGTTCACTTCCTACAGGCTTATCCAAGATAGGCAAGGGACAGGACAGAGGCATTGTAGCGTCCTGTAGGAATTAATAACACAATCGAAATTTGTATATCAACTATATGTCACTCAAAGAAAGGCATGCTACAACAACACATTCCGTAATGTTGTTAGTTAGCTGACAGATCGCATCAAAGCAGAACCGGGCAACACCGCTTTGCCAGAGCTAGAGTGTAGATACATCGTTTTTAGTAATGAATCCATAGAGGAGAAGCCCAGAGTTTGATTGGCCGGGATCAAACTCTGTGGCAGAGAAACAAAAGGAATAAGGTTTCGAGGTAAAATCGAAAGGTAAACGAAGCGGATTGGTCAGAAGGACCAAGAGGATTAAGTGAAACTTCTAGGAAGAGATAGGCAGAGGTTGATTGGAGGGAAGATCGTCCTGGCCAATCAAACTATGACTATAGCGTGCCTAGAAGTATAATGAGAACACGAATCTATGTATTGTAATATATATATATAGATATATATATATCATAATAGATATGCAGGTAGGAAACTGCAAAGGATATATAATAGGCACTTTGTCTATTAAAAAGGGTATCAGGTACTGGTGACCTAACGTGAAACACGTCGCATGCGTATAGTAGTCTCTACGAATAGAGAAGTGTTAAGCTAGCTAGATATCAGATCAACCGTTGTGTTCGGAGTAATCAGTAGCAGTAAATTAGTCAGAGTTAGAATCAGATAAAATAGTTTAGTACTGTAATTATATTAGCCAAAGTATCATTTTTAATTCAGTAACAGTAAAAGTCACATTGATATATAGAGTTACTGTAAAGTTAGATATAAGAATAAAAACATCACCTTGTAAATACAAGGCACTAGTTTGGTTGTTTATAAAGAACTCCTAAGACAGTACGGAGAAACACCGTACCTTGCCACGAATCTTCAGTACGTCAGATCAGGCCCAGTTACATAAAATATCTTCAGTCCATCTTTGAAGAGGCGAGCTGTAACTATCTGACTGCAGCAACGAGAAGACTGATTGTCGCAGCAATCATCAAACATCATAAATCTTCTCGAAGTTGTAGTCGTGAGCGTATAAATAATTAGGAAAGTGGTATCGAAAATCTTCAAAGTGATTCCAACTGGGAAAATGGCTGAAACTATACGTACCAGAGAGGCCAACCTGACTCACCGAATTCTAAAACAGTTTCCGCAACCGCACCAGCAACAACTTCAGAAGTCACCACCATCGCAGCAGCCACCACACTAACAGCACCAGTAACGGCAGCACCGGCAGCACCCTCAGTCTCGACAACAGCAGCATCCGCAACCATCAAACCCGCTTCAGTCATCTTAACTGTGCCAATAACAATGTTCAGGCTTTCACTAACATTACCCAACATTTAGGACAGTTCAGCCTCGCCACCAGACTTAACAACTGACGAGGACACAGCGAAGGAGATCCCACACCACTACAACATCATCGTGCAGTACCCCCGCCGCAGCAGTCACCGTCACAAGTACCACATCTCGGAATCACCACACCGCATCAGTAAATCCTGCCATCCGCAAGGCCACCACACCGGACAAAGTGTACTCGGGTAAACGCCGCATCGCGTACCAACCAGCCATCCGAGCAGTACCACATACCTCCGCCAGTAAATTCATTCAGGTTGTAAAGATCATGAGACTCACCGCCGCATCCGCAACAACCTCATCACGCATCACCACAGCCTTCAACAAAAGTCAGTCCGCGCACACCACCCCCGCCACCGCCACCACCACCATGATGACAGTAGCCACGGCAACTGAGACAATCCGGAAACCCAGCATCACCACGGCCGCCACCACCAGCCACACATCAACACTGCATGCGTTAAACTGAACATTTGCCAATTTATCTGCCACCTCATCAGATACCAGTATCGAGAACATTACCAGCAACATATCAGCAGTTCGAAGCCACGCACCATGACCAGCATATACGGATCACGGTACTCAGACTCGCTGGGGGGGGGGGACTTTTCGGCAAACACCTGTGGTCAGTATTGTTATGGATGCAGCAGAATGTTTGATTAACAGTTAATTTGTGCTTATTTTTTAAATACCATTCTTTTTATTATGTGTTTTTAAAATTGAAACCCCGTCCCTAGGTTGACTAAAGGTCATCCTACACAGCTATGCTAATTATCGCGTAGCTGTGTCTCATCAAAAGAATCGCTGCGGATCCCTATGCTGTAAACACACCTTATGCGGTGTAAGTACACAGCACACTGCAGCGAATATGCCATTTATCCAGATCATGCCGTCCCAACTATTGCTGGGGCTGCCTGATGCACTTTTTTATACTTATTATTATATGATATTCTTCTTTTTATTTATCCTCTCGTTTCAGACAATGGGACGGATATGTGGATTGTGAGAGCCATCCGTGCGGATCCGTAATAACGGTCCGCACTGTATGCATGCCCTCATATATCGCGTGAATATGAAATTTACTGTACTCATCATCTGTATGTGATATATATATATATATATATATATATATATATATATATATATATATATATATATATATATATATATATATATATATATATATATATATATATATATCTTAATTTAGGTACGTTGGAGCTCGGGCGTTCTCGGTGGAAATCTAATTCTCCGTCACCCAAGAGAACGCCAATGTGAGCTATTGTTTTAGCTAAATCAAAGTATTAAAACAAATAAAAGAGCGCGCTCTGCAGCATGAAAATAAAAAGGCCAGACAAAATAAATACAAGGCCAAAAATCAAAATCAAATTATGCCTCCCTCCCAAACTCTTTCGCATGCCTATGTGCCTTCTCTGATAAACCACGCGTCTCTCGCGTCACTACTCTCGGCTACGCGCCTTCTCGAGAAGTCTATAATTCTTGCCTAGCGTGTGCCCTGTATATTCGATCCATGTTCCAGAATCGTTTGCCACAAGTACCAAACTAGGAGGGGGGGGGTGGGGAGGGGTGTGGCGCGGATCGACCGGTCAGGTACGAACTGTCCCAGTGTGTCTGGGTACGGAACGGCCGGACTAGGTATGTACCAAGCACCCCCCCCCCACCCTGGGTAGGACAGTACGCTTGTATAAAGCCAGATACGAGAGGTTCGTAAAATGTCTAAGTCCGTGGCATCGCCTAGCGCGCATGCACGGGCGTCAGAGAATCGGTTGCCAATACACGTTAGCATTGGAGAGAAAAAGCATCATATCTTGTACCGATTTGGTACAGGTAATTACTTTAAATTATACTTTCCTCGTCGCTCCAGGATGAAACGAGGATTCTAAATCGTTTTACTATTTTAAAATCGGTCCAGGAATGGCTGAGTTATCTTTAATTGAACCAGCAACTTCCTTTCAAAATATACAGCGCCATAGGCTTAGCGCATGCATACGCTCAATGCATGGGTATGATAGGACCATCACGTGACCCGCTTCCCTGCCTCTGTAGCTCGCTGGCTTATTCGCTGTTGTATGAGTGAGTATCTCTGTCTACGCTCCTCCAGCCTCCAGGCTTATTAATTGTTTGGACCTACCTCCATCGCGTTGTTTAGAGTTGACTATGATACTGTTGGGGATTCAGAGTGTTTAGAAACAAAGTGACGATGACAGCATACATCTCTCCCATATCTTCGGATAGTAGTTAGTTAGAAGACCACGCCAAAGTAGGAATCACTGTGAAAATAGTATAGTTGCTGGCCTGCAGTGCATCTCGGGGAGAAATTACATATCCCTAACGACAGGTAAAATGTTAGTGCACTGGGTGCGGATCTTATATGATCCGCCCCTGACACGCCGCTGACAGACAGGACTCAGCTCTCCATTTAACTCTACAAGTGACTGGGTGCGGTATTATAACCCACCACGCCCTCACGGGAAGGTCGCTATAGTTGGATAGCTGCATCTTTGTCTCCACCATAAACTTATATGTGCTTTTCAATGCTTATGTAATGTGACTTGTCTCTGTGCTGTTATATGTGATCATGATGCGATGGTAACTGGATCGTTATATAATTCCAGAGCTTTCATCTCATGATATTTCTGCACGCTGTATAACTGAGAGGGATACTTTGAAGGGTGACCATATGGTCACCGAGCATTCTCACCCATCATGCCGATATGTTAAAGATAGTTAGCTTACATTGCCATTTACGGCTTAACCTTGATCTGGACCCTAAAGCTAAACGTTCGGATAAGATCTAGCAGAAGGACCACATAAATAAAGAGGCAACAACTAATTCAGTAACTTTGAACTCACATACGATGGCGGTGTTGAATTCTGCGGAAATCATCCACCTCATCATCACGTAATACAGCTTGCATCACATTAAACTTAGAATGTCACTATGTTGACTCTTACATAATTTGGTTTGAACAAGAGACTGTCCCTTTTTGCAATCTCTCTTCCTCTGCTTCGTCGTTGTAGGGATTTTCCTGTGACAGAGGCCCGCGCGAGGCACTTTCCTCTCGCAACAAATAATGTTTGTGCCAAGGGTTATTATAGGGTTTCTTTATTAAACTTGCTATGTAACCGCGTTAGGACCCTTTTTTACGGGAATGTCTCACGGATCATACTCTGTGAGGTACCTCTGGCGAGGTCCATGATGACGAGTCATCAACTTGACCCTATGTACTTGACTACTCCCGTTGAGCAGCAAACGAGTACCATTGCTTGACTGTTACAGTTGTAATTATTGTATGTATTTAATTATGTCCCCCACCCCTAAATGGAGCTGGGGGTGGGTCACACCGGTGACACCAACAACGAGGAGGAGACCGTGAGGTTAAACTTTCGTGGTGATGGTCGCACGGCCCCACTGGAATGTGAATGTTCCACTGGCTTTAGAAGGTGGTCTTTGTATAATCCGGCAATGCGCAACACCAGATGCGCAACCCCGAGATTCGCAGCTAAGCAGCAGCCTTGCCCCAACGTACAATGCACTGGTGGTACCGTGGAATGAGAGTATCCGGCAGACCAACACGCACACCCGGAGGCTACAAGACACACATTCATAATCTTGCGAGATTTCATATGCCAGTGCGCGATAACTGAGCGATCCCAACTTCCTTGGATGAAACTTGAATCGGATTTAAAGTACAGTACAGGGTTTATGTTGCGTATATAGTAATTTCCCAGTTCCGAGTCAAAACCTAGTCTAAACTGCGGCCTGCTAGTCACAAACGGGTACTCGTTCAGATTACCGGGGGGGGGGGGGGGGGGGGGGGGGGGGATCCTAATATCACGTGATTTGTATTTTTTCACGACAACATGACATGTCAAATTGTATACCAATTTTGATGTAATAAACGATGGTTATTAGAGTATATTTAATATCTAGGTGGTCCCAGATAATAGGTTCACTCCCACAACAATGTGCATGGGCTATATTAAGCATATATGTATATAACAATTTGTACTAGGAAATGAAACTGTTCTATTTTCGTGTTATGGACGATCGGTTTTTTAAGCGTTTTAGAGAATGGATTTCAACTTTTTCGTGATATAAGTCACCTATAAAACCGTTATTCGGTTAAAACCCGATATGAAGAGTCGCATGGCTGTAAGCCAAACCGCGTAGCCTTAGCAGGGCCTAATGTACATGTCATCTTACAGTTTGTAATTATAGGGTTAACTAACATAAAATAATGTATTGAATTCCCTCTAACGGTTTCGGAGGAGATAGTTGGATGGACGGAAGCGAATGCAATATCCCTTCTTGGTTTTCTTCAAAACACATCGGGATAAGCTCATATATATATATACGTCCTATGTGTCTAAATTATGCCGCGAGCATCCACGCTTTTGAGTCTTACGTTAAGATATCTAGCAGCTAATGAAGATGACAACTGAAAAATTGACAAGCTTAGTTTTCCTTATAGTCCAACAAATAACCTAACATCAAAAATACATTAGCAAAATCTATATGAAATTTTTACATAACCCATATTTGGGACATACAGGCATATACTATATGTGTGTTATTCACCGCGCGATACCGTGTAAAATCACGGGTAGGCGTGGCGGTTTAAACAGTGTAAAACATACCGAGGTTCTAGATCAAAAACGGGTCGGCGGGCGATATGTGCCATCAAGTGGGGCCAATCAAATACGAGATCAAATGTATTTACATGCCTGAACCATCTAAGGGTATATTAATTTACATATTTGCTTAGCGAACGCCTATCCGATTCCGATGTAGATGCGTATTGGTATTTTCATAAATTCATAATATGCATAGATTTCAAACAAACCTGGGACTATTTATTATTTTATGGGCACTAAGCTAACGATACATGTAGACGCTATTTTAGATTTAGATTGCAATCGCCATATTGTTTTAATCTATTGTATGAGCAGGCTTGAGTAGCTCTTATAAAAGCACAGCGTTCCTCGCTGCCTCGGTCATTTACTAGCTAGAATTCTGAAGAGTAAACATATGTGGACGTATGCATTCAGTTAGCATAGCCGTATATTCCTAAATTACAATTACAAGTGGATTAATGGTATGTAAACATTCTTATATATGAGTGATTCCCAATACGTGTTAGTTTTGTAACACGTAAAATCAAATGTGCTTGCTATACAACATAGTGAAATTTATTTTATGATAAACAGATAATGTACCTAATGTACATTAGATTTAAATTTTGTAAGAATAATGTTTATTGAATATTACTCATATATAATTTTAGGACAACTATCGCGTATTTCTGCATTGCAATTTATATATACACGACTTAATCTAACAGGTTGATTAAGGTTGATCCAGAAGGGGATGATGTGCTTTTATACAAGAATTTCCAGCCATCTCATATAATATAGGTATTGGCTTTTGATGATACGCGATTGTCCAGCTCTACTGGACAATCTATCCCCAGGACACTGTGCTCTGACTGTTTCAGCGTTGTCAGGTCACGGTATTGACACAGTTAATAAGCTTATATGCGGATTGTCCACCAAATATTCGGAGAAAGATCCTGAAATATGTTTAATATAATGGGTTTTTAAATTCTTAATGTATTAGCCAGCCACAGTGATTCCAAAGTATTCTCACACATGCCCTGAGTAGGGAGGAGGTGGGTGGGGTGCGGTGGTGTGGTGTGGGGGGGGGGGGGTTATGTGGGTTGGGTGGTCGAATATGTCACCAATGTACAACTAACTCCTTTCCCACCTATGCCCTCAACTAGTCTAGACGGGCCTTGATTAGCGTGATGTAGAGCTTATTTGCACAGGATCCTCTATGGAGTTTTCAAGGCAGTGTTACAGCACGATGTAAATATCCAGCCCGTGACAATCCACAAGTTTGGCGTGAGTATTAGACATATAATCAGGCAATCATTCAGAGTGACCACTACACCTTTCCCTGCCATAAATAAATGCCACCTTAGCGCCTATTGACTGGGAGAATGGTGGTCATATTGACACATGTGCTCTAGAAAGATTTTGCTGGTTAACCATTTGATGGCCAAAATTAAATTAAAAAAAATTAAAATATTTGCTTATTAAATTCAGTTTGCGGGGCAAGTGAAGACTATCTTTGAAAATGTACCACTCGAATGATTGGCTCAGTTATCGAGCCAATCATTCCAGTTGTGAATTTTCACAAATAGGTATTCTTGGTGACTGCGTATGGGCATTAATTATAATCAAGCCTACGGCATGAAAGGGTTAATCGAATACCCTGCGGCGTGCAGCTGCTCGAAATATGAATGTAGGATACGAACCTTGATTTCCTAACACTCTATCATGTGTTGCTATTAATTAGATTGATTAAATGTAGTCCTGTTGCTTTGCCTCACGTTGACCAAAATCCGACGTCTATTGATTGTTACGTTTGGTTGCGATGCCATTCTCAAAGCAACATAATAAATTTAGATAAGCAAGGTATGCCTAATTAACGTCTACATTGTTATAAATCGATAACCTATCATCCGTAGATCCTTACTACCAGCTAGTAGAGATGTGATAAGTTCATGTTTTGTTCATTTAAGATCGCATGTATGCATTTAGATTGTGTGTATATATATATGTGTTTTACTCTGAACTATCATTTGATTTAAATCAATTCTAACTATGTCGAACATTGCGTGCAACGTTTGGATCCACAACCGTGGCACGAACATTCCCAGATCAGCTACTAAGATATGATTGTGCAATTGCTAGTTTTGTACCCGGTTCCCAGTGACTGATTGACAACGTTGTGTCATTGTGCATGGGGTGTTGATGCGGAGTGACCTTATTATTACGCCTGTGATGTCGTACACAATGGTCAACAAATAAGCAGTCACTGTGGGTTGTTGGCCTGCACAAACGTTAATTTTACCTTAACATCACAGTTTTTATTAACTGGATGGTTTGATTAGTCAGCAAAGCGTACTGAAATAATAAGCAGCGGTATGAAACTTGGCATGAGGTTTACGCGATGTGATTACAACCAGGTGCCCTAGCATATGTTTCTAGTGAACATAGTGGTGTTAACTGGCAGTCTGTCTATATTTCAATCATTACCAAGCTGCATGCCTTGCCATTTTCCTGACAATCGGGAAGCCAATCTCACTTATGCGGAATCAGTTCTGACTCACAATGTAGAGTCTCCTGCCATGATTTCGCCTAGGTATTATTTAAGCGCTATTCCAACATGTGAAATTCCAGAAGACCATAATGTAAGCTGACATACAACAATTCAGCAATTTCAACAGTCACCGAATGCTGGCTGGCCAAGTAACAAACACGACCCACACGTAGTGGTGTTCTAAATCTATTCTAATTCTTACTGTAGTTATGACGATGTATGTCGTCCAGCATGCCAAATCCTTCCAGAATGGGCTTAATTCTTATTCTCTCTAGGAGTAGCTCACTCTGTTACTCAGGTAGTAACTGATAATTATTATCTTTTTCCAAAGAAGAGGCATATTCCAGCCTTGTACTCTGCCCGGAACATACAACATCCATCACCCCTGATTCTGTGGTCTCTACTCAGACACGGTAATCTTGCCATACTCAATGAACAATGACAGAAAGCACACATCCATCTCCTGAAGCAATACGCCAGTCAGTCTCAGATAAAAGGTTGGTACTATTCCGTTTTTCACAGGTTCATTGATGTGTTTACCAGAAAGAAAATAATAAGGAAGGAGCCGTAACTCTGCCTCCATATGTTATATGATGGCCAGTAGCCATATGGCTGGAGGGTGTCCCGTATGCAATCATATGTCACCTCGGTTTGACATAATTTTTTGTTAGGGAATGGAATGGTTTTATATTCATCCATATTCAGGATTATGCTGTTTTATCTCTGGGATCAATAAATCAAATATTTTATAAGATATATGCTTCATAATTCATCCAAATTATTGTCGACATTATCATTTTAATTGTGTTTCAGATATTCAGAAAATACAGTCATATGAACAGTCATCATAACGGTAAGGGAGATTTTCATACCTCAAATTAAAGCGTGGCTCTCAAGGATTCGAAAACTACTAAGATGCTCATTGTGTCTTCATTATTACTGGAGTATTCGATGTATACGTCACGAACGGACACGCACGCACACATACACGCACGGACGCACGCCCACACACGCACGCGCATGCATACGTGCACGCACGCGCCTACACATGCACCCACACATACACACACACTCGCCCCCTCAATCTCTCTCAATTATTTTATTTATGCACGATGAGAAAGAATATCAATATTTGTGCACTTTTCCAAGGCACAATCATCTCGTCTGTATATTTATTTATACAGAATGACACAAATAACCGACGATAGCCACATTGTACTGAATCAATATGTCGGGAAACAACAGGAAAATGCCCTCCATAACATACATTCAACCGCGGCTGTTGGAAACACTACTAGGACTACGTATGTGATATTTATTATTTTCTAATAACACTGTATATGTCACATAGATTGAACTGCCCTGCTTACTGATGTATGCCATAAGCTGATCCGCCAGTAATCATATATCATCTCATGCTTTATGATGCTGGTAGAGCACGGAAAGTTTACCCTAATTTGAATTCTAGAATGCATTTCCTCCAACACCTAGCCTTGTCTTTCAAACCAAAGCGCTTCAGAATATCACAGACATACAATGTTATTACAAGCACATCGGTATTAGGGAACAAAATAACAACTTGCTGAATCCCATTTTGAGATGCATGCATGACGTATGGAATGATACAAACATCTCCTTCTCCCCTTTCATATATAAGCTGTGGAAGGCCACATATATTGGCATTTTAATGATCCATCCGACATTCCACTGAGAATGATCGTTATTCTTCAACCCATTTACTGAGCAGGACTTGAATACGGGTTCTATTTGTAATGGATGGTCAGAAAATATTCGCGTCTTCATTCATTTCTGCTCGATGGAAGCTGTCACTGTTCTCCTGTCTTGTTCACTGGCTTCCATAGATGCTTGATTATAAGATTGTATCAAATACAAGATGGATCTGTGTGGCATTTCCGCAGTGTGAAAGCATCATTGAGAGAACAAAAATCTCCAAACGTTGTAAAGTGTTTTCTGTTGACTTTTCTGACAAATGACATAGCAGCAGCAAAATACCATCGCTCTCTCTCTCTCTCTCTCTCTCTTTCTCTCTCTCTCTCTCTCTCTCTCTCTCTCTATCTCTCTCTCTCTCTCTCTCGCTGTCGCTTTTTCTCTGACTCAATAGATGTCTCCGGGACAGGTAATTATCCCCACGCTTTTCGAAGAAAAGGTGGGAATTATGTGAAGCAGGTGTAGCACAGATCGACTGGACGGGTACGGACTGTCCCAGCTAGGCTGGTTACAGGGCGACCATTCCGGGTGCGTTCCAAGCACGCTCCACTGAGTAGGATAGTAAGTGTGTATAAAGCCCTATAAGAGAAGTTTCGTTAAAACGGCTACGTTCGTAAGAACGCGTAGCTCGCGCATGCGCGTGTCAGAGCTTCCCTGGCAACACGTGTCAGTAGTGGGAGAGAGTGTATGCTTATAGTGTACCGAGTTGGTACTGGTGATTTCTTCAAATCACACTATTCCCGTCGTTCTTGAAATCAGGACCGGAATGAAACGAGGATTACAGAACTTTTTACCTTTTTATAATCGGACCAGAAATGGCCGAGTTATCATTAAAAGGCTCGTTTAAAATATCTTCAAAATATTGCTTTGACGTCGTAATCGCGTGTATGTATTAAATTAATGGGAAATGCGCTGTTCACGTGATAGCCGCGTCACCATTTCTAGCTGCACGCTGATTAGCTACTGCTCGCCCGCTGATTGGCTGGAGCGTCCTGCCTCTGACGTCACGAGTAGTATAAAAGGACCATCACAGTGAAACATTGACAATGATTTTCATCTCTTAATATTTTTATTTCATAATTCTCACCTGAGTTCATTTTATAGATTTAATTTTACAGACTGCCCTCCACCCCCTATCAAGGGTGTCCACCCCACCACACCTCATTTCGCATGGATGCACACTCGCCATGCCATCCAATTCTTCTCCCATCCAAATCCCCCTGGAGGTGAGATCAGAAAATTTTGAAAAACTTCAACCCTGGAGAGAGTATTTAGGCTGCAATGGGGGTGGGGGAGGGTGTATGGGGTGGGTCCCTGGGTTAATACTCTGGATAATTAGGCGGTCCTAGGATCCTCCCCCGGGGAAATTCTGATAATTTGACTCTGAGTGGCCATTTCAGACAATATTTCTAATAAATGGACTTAATAATGTGTGGTGGGGCACTGGCGGGGTAGCTGGACTCTTGGTTCCAACACCCGTGTTTAGTGGGGCTTTTGTAGGAGGCCTTGGGGGAGGGTGTGTGGCATGGTGGTGGTGGCGGAATTGATTTTCCTCCTGATTCGATGAGAATGCAAACTTAATCTCTGACCCACTGTGGAAGCCCCTGAGTCCCCATCCTACCCCCAAGAGAAATAAAGTACCCCCCCCCCCCTTCCACCCACTCTTACACTGCATCCAACACTTACACCCGCCAACAACAGTTCATTAGGCAGCAACAGGCACCGCATACACCCCGAGCAACATCATAATTTTTTTATTTTTCAGTTTTAACACTTATTTAGAGCAACCCTTCGGGGAAGCAACGCAACCCTTCGGGGAAGCACCTCTAAGAGCGAGTCATGGCCCAAATACATCTCGGTGTAAGCGGCCAATAAACCAACTAAAACAAACAAAAAAAATCACTGTCCTTCGGATGAGACATTAAACCTAGGTCCCGTCTCCTTACATGTAGGTGGACGTTAAAGATCTCACAGTCTGAGGTTGAAACTCGTCAGATAGAGAAATTTTAGCTGGCACTTTGGTCACAGTTTGGCCTCTTTTAAAGGAATAGGGGCAGATGGGAAATGGAAGTCTTTGGCCAACTGGCGAAAGCCCATTAATCTGACCATTAGTCCATTAAACCAGCCTTTGTCTATATATAGGTATACAAGCACATTTTTAAAAGAAGATTGTGCGTGTATGGCTCTGTAAAGATAATTTAAAAATAAGATGTACCGCCATTGGCTGTGTGAGCTCACTACAAGATTCGTTTACCTGCCAACTGATGTGTTTCCTGGTGGTGTACAGCTTGCATTAGAAGTATTCTATACATTTTCCTGGTTCCTGAAACGGATCCATTTTTTCCCTCGTCCCAGCAGCAACAGGATTTTGAAGGAAGGTTCGTTTAAAGAAAAGCAGTTCCGAGAGACGGGATCTACTCATGCAAACGCAGGATGAAGTCACACATGGAGGACCGGTGTGAGGTCACCGAGATAGCGTCTATTATAGTATTTAATATGTTATTATTCCGAGGGGGATCGTCTGCATGTTTAGAATGAGTACATGCGGTCACACAGGTACGTAATACTCTATCTTAAAGAGAGGTGGCGTGAGATAAAACAGCTGAAATAATCAATGTTATGTAGTCTTGCAGCCCTCACTGTCAAACAGGGGGTTCTCCTAAGTGAGATAATGAATAAAAATATGTAATTACCAGTATTCGTAAATTTGTGGTGTTAGTTTTCGTAAATTTGTGGTGTTGCAATTCTTTCTTATAACTGGAGATATCTTGACCAAACTGCATGGGTGATCATCCCTAGGGGTCATCTAGAAATGTGAACAATTTGGGGTCAAAATTTCAAATGGCAAGTTCACAGCGACCAGATTGATCACAATTATCACGATTTAATAATAACACAGGCCTTTCTAATCTCGTCCGTTTGCAGACCAAGAGAGGACTATTTTTGAAAATTTACCACTGGAATGACTGGCTCGATAAACGAGGCAGTCACTCCAGTGGTAAGTTTTCAAGGATAGTCTTCTCTTGCTCTGTAATTACATGTACCAGATCTTCCATTTTAATTTTTTCTGGGGTTTTTTTTAAATCACATGGAAATTATCTAATTTTATTTTCCAGATTTATTCATTCAGACTGCCCTCCCCTCTACCTCGATTAAGGGTGGCCCACCCCTTATGGCATGGATGCACACACTCTACCCCCTCCAAACACCCCTAGGGAGTCCTGGAGACTGATTAGAAAATTGTAAAAAAACACCTACAAGCTTGGGGAGACATTTGGAGTACTAGTTGGGAAAGGGTTATAAGATGTTGGTTCTCGGGTTGGTTGTTCACTATTATTTCACATAGAAATATGTACATTAAAATGTTTTCAGGGTTTTCATGATTCTGCTGAATGTAAATCCCAGCATTCATCACTCAAGTTGCTGCCGGTTTGCTTGCATCTATCTCGGACGTGGCGTTTCGCTTTGTTTTATATTTCCGACAACCTAAATGTATTTTCTCTTTAAGTTTAGCAGTTATCGAAACAAGACTATTTTTGAAAATGTACCACTGAACTGACTGGTGCGGTAACCGACCCAGTCATTCCATCGAAAATTTTCAAATATAAATTTCTCTCGAACTGTAAATGAACATCTGAGAGTGTGCATACAACAGTGCTTGAATTGCAAAAAAAAAAAATGTCCATTATATAACATCATTCGCAATCAACCTATTATTTCAAATAGCAACAGGTTTTAATTCTAAGTTTTTGCCCAGGATATTTCTTTTACACACACTAGATATTCTGTTCTCTAGTGTTCATGTTTCTTGTTTATTTAATCACATGGAAATTATCTAAGTTTAATTAATTTTATTTGATAACATTGACAATGATTTTCATCTCTTCATATTTTTATTTCATATTTCTCACCTGAGTTCATTTTATAGATTTAATTTTACAGACTACCCTCCACCCCCTATCAAGGGTGTCCACCCCACCACACCTCATTTCGCATGGATGCACACTCGCCATGCCATCCAATTCTTCTCCCATCCAAATCCCCCTGGAGGTGAGATCAGAAAATTTTGAAAAACTTCAACCCTGGAGAGAGTATTTAGGCTGCAATGGGGGTGGGGGAGGGTGTATGGGGTGGGTCCCTGGGTTAATACTCTGGATAATTAGGCGGTCCTAGGATCCTCCCCCGGGGAAATTCTGATAATTTGACGCTGAGTGGCCATTTCAGACAATATTTCTAATAAATGGGCTTAATAATGTGTGGTGGGGCACTGGCGGGGTAGCTGGACTCTTGGTTCCAACACCCGTGTTTAGTGGGGCTTTTGTAGGAGGCCTTGGGGGAGGGTGTGTGGCATGGTGGTGGTGGCGGAATTGATTTTCCTCCTGATTCGATGAGAATGCAAACTTAATCTCTGACCCACTGTGGACGCCCCTGAGTCCCCATCCTACCCCCAAGTGAAATAAAGTACCCCCCACCCCCTTCCACCCACTCTTACACTGCATCCAACACTTACACCCGCCAACAACAGTTCATTAGGCAGCAACAGGCACCGCATACACCCCGAGCAACATCATAATTTTTTTATTTTTCAGTTTTAACACTTATTTAGAGCAACCCTTCGGGGAAGCAACGCAACCCTTCGGGGAAGCACCTCTAAGAGCGAGTCATGGCCCAAATACATCTCGGTGTAAGCGGCCAATAAACCAACTAAAACACACAAGACGTGGGAGAACGGCTGACTGACTGCGGTACCTACACCACAGCAGTGGCATTCGAAATTGAGATCTCCTGCGCCGTTGAGCAGTCTTCGACATCTGTAATACCAATTTTTGAAGCTCCCGGATGGCCATCCGGGGCGAAATAAATTAATATAAGAACTCCCTTTTCTGGAACTTTCACAGAGCACTTTCCTGCGGATGGGCCTTGCGGGCCCAATGTAATTCTATGGGATATAGAGCTGATGGTGATTCTTGGTGGATAACTCGCCAGAGCTTCCAGATGAACGCTGAAAACTGGTGTCAAACTTCCGCGCTGCATGTCGCGTGTGTTAATTAACATTTAGACCACAGTCTGGTGGGGCTCTGTCCAGTGCGTCGCAAGAGCCCTCCGTGTTAATGGGCAACTTTAAAACTACTGTCGCCGAACGGAAAACTTTATAACAAACTGTAAATTCATGTATCAGTTATTCTGACTGTCTAGTGGACATATTTCTCTAACTGTTCTTCTTCACCGTCTTGAGAGTGAGCCGCATCAACAGTCTGCTTGCAGAAATCTTCCCTGCATACAAGATCATGCCATCTCGCGCTACTCAACTGTAGCGTATACATTTCTGTGTGTTATGAACTGTACCGAGGACCAATAGATACGCAAGTAACCATACTATTGTGCATTTTATTATTTCCGTACATGCTACTTATGACTAATAGGTACCTATCCGGTCTTTCCGACTGCATTTTTACACTTTCTGTTTCTTATTGTATATATTGTCTTTATTTCCGAGCGCTCTCAACTAACAAGCACTGTGAGGTCTCATGACCTCATATATCGTTAGCACTGTATTAGTTAGTTATGTATATGGCAAGTAGCCATCCTAGTTATTATGTTTTGTTTATATATGAAAATTGTAGGACGCAGTACGCTAGGTAATACCATACAGCAGCATTATATCCGCATCACTATATTCTCCCAGCATCAATTTTATACTGAGGTCACTGATCATTATCACCATGCTCGAGCCTGACATGTGATCGACTAAACCTGGCTATTTTAGCTCGATAGGATAGGTTTAAAGTAGCTAGGGGCAATCTCTCCGTAAAAGACACATTGTGTACGCCTCCTTTCCGGCTGTAGTGGATATGTAACACCACACACTGGCTAGATTGTGTAAGATTCGCCAATTACCTTATGGCCTCTTATTAATAATGGGTGATTGTCTCATTCTACGCTCCTCCAGCCGCAATGCTTACTAGTTGTCTGAACTCACAATCGACACGTTGGCAGGAACCGACTCTGGGAAGCTATTGGGTTTCCGAGCTGTGATAACTAAAGTGCCGATTTACATACACTTCCCCAGTATCTTCGGATACCAGTTTGTGGTGACTGGGTGAGGTTTTAAAACCCACCAGGACCTCACAGGAAGGTCACTAGCGATGGATATCTGTCTCTTACTCCCAGAAAATGAGTTTGCGCTTTCTAAAGAGCTTATGTGAACTGTAAATTGTCCTAGTGATGTTATATGTGGTTGTGGTGGAATGGGGACAGGATCGTCATATGAATTGGACGCTATTGCTCTGTAACATGTATGCACGCTGTCTTTCTGAGGAAGATGCTATGCGGGGCGACCTTTGGGAAGTTGGGCATTTTCGCCAGTTAGATATATGTGTCTAAAGATAGGTGGGAATCCCTGCCACTTGCGGCCAAAGCTTGGAATCGTATCTAACAACTAAATTGTAGGTTAGAATGGCCCGCGTAAAGAAAGCGACAACTACCAATACAGTATCTTTGGCCCCACATGAGACGGTGACCGGTGAATTCTTAGGAAATCGTCCAACCCATCTTCACATAAACCAGTGTGCATCACATTAATTATGGCTTCACTAGTATTGACCAGCACTTAGCTTTTTGTTTGAGCAAACGAGTGGCTCCTTTTGCCAGATCTTTTCCCCCGCTTCGGCGTTGAAGGCATTTTCCTGTGACGGAAGCCCGCGTGAGGCACTTTCCTCTCGCAACAATAATATTTTGTGTGTGTTAGGTGTATAATTGGTTTATATTAAACTATGCAGATAGCCTCGTTGCGATGCTCCCTTGCGGGGATACCTCTGCGGATTTACAAATTTGTGTGGTACCTTCGGCGAGACCACATAGAAAGAACACCAGGTGGCTCTATGTACTGTATTATTTTGCTCATTTACTATCAAACGAGTAGCATTGTTTGTATAGTTAGTCTTACTTTTTAATTATATCATCATGTCCAGACTTTTAACTTAGTTAATGGACCGACATACCGGTGACACGAACAGTTGGGACGAGATCGTGAAGTTCAATCTCGGCGGCAATGGTCGCACGATCCCACTGGAACGTGATCGTTCCACCGGCTCTAGAGGCCTGCCTTTGTACCTTCCGGAGAGTCGCGATACGGGATCCGTAACGCCGAGAACCATAGCTAACCAGCCCTTCCACGCATCCTGTGCATGCGGTGCAATGGCGTGGAGCAACATGACGGACCAGCGCATACCCCTGGCGAGCTACACAACCTGTGTGTATGGGAGCCTGGGAGTCATCTGTGCACTTATTGATTATAATGCATCTCCTTCAAGCCCGTTTAAGATAGAAACTTGAAATCTTGGGAATGTTTATACCTATGGGCAAGGATATGCACGACACTTTTGGAACTTTGTTCTGGGGTGGGCCAGGGGTCAAAAGGTCAATATTGGACTGTAATTATCGATTGTAATGCAACTCCTAGACCATTTCAGATAGGAACTTGAAACGTTGGGGATAATATATGGACAGGGAGGTGCATGCAACTTTTGGAATTGTGTCATTTGGTGGGAAATGTGGCCATAAAAAAAATTTCCAATAGGTCTTATCTCGCTTAACATTTTCAAGCCAATGATGAGTAGACTACAGCAAAAGCAATTATTTTGATCTTGGGTCAAACTGAGGGTAGGTGGCGGGGTCAAACGTGGGCACCAATCGATTGTAACGCAACTCCTCCTAGACTATTTTACATAGAAACTTGAAACGGTGACTATGATTACACATATACCCAGGGATGTGCATGGCGATTTTGAAATTTTGTTATGACCCCCAGGGGTGGGGCTCAGGGCGTGGGGACTGTTGGTCAAAAAGGAAATTGATCCAAAGGTGGCCATGTCACATCATTTTGAAGCACATGAGTAGTAGACCACAGTACAAGGAATTATTTTGATCTTGTGTGAAACTGAGTGTAGGGGCGGGGTCAAAAGGTCAACATTGGGCACCAACCCATTGTAACGCAACACTTCGCACACCATTCCAGATAGAAATTTGAAACTTTGGGGATAATTACACCTATGTGCAAGGATGTGCATGACACATTAGAATTTTGATATCATCCCCATGGGCAGGAGTGGGGGAATGGTGGGGAAAAATATATTGTATCAAATGTTCTCATGTCATATATCATTTTGAAGCCTGTAGTTTTTTTTATTATTGTCAAGCATTAGTTCTAAGAAGCCTGTCTTTGACGACGCACTGGCACTAGGATCTAGCTCATTCATCGTCGGAAATGTAATTTTCCCTTTTCCAGTTTTTTTCAATCGGACTGGGGTTCGAACCTGGCAATTCTATGCCAACTTTCGTCTAGCACTTGGGAGGCGAGTGCTCTACCACCAGACCACCATCCATAGGACAAATATCCTCTTTCACCGAACTGGCTTTCAACCACCCGTCTCACATCCACACGAATTAAGTGGGATTTTGATGGTGTACATAGCAGATATCTTACTTTTACATTTTTCTGCGATCTCTCCTGCTAGATCACTAGGCACTCGCAAGTATGTAGGTTTTTTTTATTATTGTTAAGCATTATTTCTATGAACCCTGTCTTTGACGCCCTAGGATCTAGCTCTTATCTCCCTTCGGAACTTTGTGTAATGTTCTAAAACTCTTTCATTCACTATGAGCTGGTTCTTACTGATTTCATCTGGCATTATTGAATGCGTACATATGTTGTAAAGGTTATGCTGCTTCCACTTTGAATGGATTTTCAAATGGAACAATGTAAGCTAACAGGTTCTGAATCAGCTTCTCATTAGATGACGTTTCTACAGTTTTGAGTTCATGACTTACAATGGTCCTTTCCAGTTTTAGCTATGCCCCGCCACACCTCTGGCTAAGCTTCACCCACGCGGCCGTGTTGGGATTGATCGATTCCCGAATACCATAACTATCAATTTCCCTAAAACTATACAGGTATGATCTTGAATATTTTGCAACTAATTTGACCGGGTGCTGTTGCTGCGTAGTTGATTGTGACGTCACAGGATGGAGTGCTAAAGTTGAAAGGTCTATTAGCTCAAATCTGGTCGTTTTCACGTATTTCTCTGAAACTATTTGGCACAGCTAACATTTCGTGATATTGCCCTACGAACTGCTTCCTTCTGTTGCTTCCAACGATGCCTGTAATGCTCTTAGAATGATTGATAGATTGCCCGCTCTAAACAGATGTCAGGAGCAATTGCAGTAAATGGCTTGCTGAACCTTTCACGACAAACTGTCCTGCTACAAACATCTAACAAATATATGGGTAACTGGTAATTTTCTCAAATCCTTAGGATATACGAAGTACCACCTCAAATGGTGTGGCCAGTCCAACAATAGAGTCGATGATTCTTGAACACAATGTGTATGGAGTTCCCACAGCCCTTCTCAGTCAGCACTAACACGGTTTTTAGCAGTCCAACAATCTCGATAAAATGGTACCCATATCCAAATGGCGTACTCTTGGTACATTAATTTGTCCTAAATTCCTCAAGGACTGCAAGTATATTCTGTGATGGTTCTTCAAATTATTTCACAAGATTTCCGCGTAACCTCTAATCCTTTTCAGGGTCACTTTAGTTTAACAGACTGAATATATCCAGTACCTCTTTATAGTTCTCAAGACATAACAATTGGAAGAACTCGGCCAACTTTAGTCGTTGCATAATTTCTGCAAGCAAAGTTACGGCTGCCAAAGGACACTTGTTGTACTCCATTTGTTCCAAATTTATAGTTCTGAATCCGAAAGCAGCCCCACCTCCACCCGCCAACATCCATTGCGTATTTACCAATTCCAGCAAGCAGGGTTTCAATCACATGCCAATTTTTCATACAAAGTACGACGTCTGTGAATGGTTGATGGTTCCACAGGCGTATCTCACGGGCAACCTTTTAAACACCTTCATCACAGAATATTGGTAGTTATGGATATTAGGTTTGGATGCAAATGTTCTCAAAGTTCTTCAATGTGGTAAACACTGTTTGACATTCTGATCACAGAATTAACATTTTATAGCACTTCGGTAGGGATTTACCTCTTCAGTGGTTGAGATTGTGTTGCAAGCATGCCATCGTTGCAACATTCAACATAAAAGCCTAGAGGTGGATAGCCATTGAGTGTGGTTTAAGTGTATATACACTAAAACCGAGGCCCTTAGCAGGTAATGGGGATTTCTATCTGTATGCCATTCCCAATGTACCACTGATAATCCTAGCAGCATACAAACATGTGCAATGTTGTGTGAATCAGTCACCCTGGTTATACAGATTAGCTTCATGTAGCTGGTGCATATGAAAGGTCATCACTTATATCATATTAGTAGGTACCAAAACTGTCCATGTCAAGAATAATTTTAAAGATGTTTAAAGTTTGCTAACTGATAATTTAATTGATCAAATAAAAATTATAATCATGATTTGTGTTAATTATTTTCGATGTCCGTATGGACACCAAGGATGGTTAATTATAAGAGAAATTATGAAATATTGTGTTTTGTAATTCTTGGCAAATCGAGAATAATAAGGTGTGCGGTAGAATATTCAGAATCGACTAGAGCAATAATACTTATTCTGAACATTTACGAATCACTGATAGTGAGGCTTTAATTTTAAGTTATGAATATATTGGCTGCTAGTAAGTAGTAAGGTCGGAATTAAAATAATACCACCTCGCTCAACTGGTAGCTGTTCGGCGATCCGTGCCCCCCCCCCGCCCTCTCAATCCCTGGGACATAGGGTTGTTGATACATGTGATTGGTGTATGCCTTTAGATGGAGATGGGAGCTATGCCACCAGGGATTGAGAGGGTGGTGGGGGCCACCACGGATCGCCGAACGGCTGCCAGGTGAGGGAGGTAGTACCATTTTAATTCCGACCCTACTGCTGGTCGAAATGATACCACCACCCTCAATTGGCAGCCGTTTGGCGATCCGTGGCCCCCACCGGCCTCTCAATCCTTGGGGCATAGGAATTTGAGACAGGTGATCGTGGTTGGTGTATGCCTCTAGATAGTGTTCTTCCAGACATGGAAGGCCGTGGCGTATATAAAACTCCCGTGCTGACCCCACATGTCCAGGAGAACCTCCTCAGGATACCGGCCAGTGGCCGGCCTCTCTCTATTCTGACCGGTATCCTGAGGAGGTTTTTCTATCGGTGAGGTTTTTTTGTTTTTTTTATTTATTTTAATTTTTTGTAACCTATCCTACCTATCTTTTGTCCCTATCCTACCTATCCTACCTGTCTCTTTTGTACCTATCCTACATATCCTACCTATCCTACCTATCTTACCCTGTTGCTATTCCAGCTGGCTGGTGGTGCTCTGACCCCGCATTGGGGGGGGGGGTGTCGCGGTGGGTCTACCCTGGCCCTAGTCTTACCTAGTCTTTTGAGCGGATTTGAGCCCCAGTCTGCAGCTTGGGACCACCATGAAATTCGATGACTCTGCGGCTCTATTGATAGACATACCACGTCACCATTAAGATCGCAACTCTTAGTAACTTTATCTCTGAGCGTGAGTTGTGAAATCGCTGTTACACGTTATCTCGAAGTGACGTCAAGATCTAGAGTGAGTCGAGACTGATAGCGCAGCAATACAGCAACACACATAACTTATCAGCTATATTTAGTAACGCCTACATGGCCGAGATAGTTAATCTGATGTATTATACACTTTTAAAATCACAGGTTCAAATCTCGTTAGGTGTTATTAACAAAAGGTAAACATGTCTACAATTACTCTTTACCCATAAGACATCACGTCAAGACCAACTCGCACAATCATTGACTGACCACATAACACCCATGATTGCAGATCACAGACCCTGGACTGGGCCAAAGTCAAGAATAGTAGCTGCTTCGCCATAACACCTAATTAGACACAGCATCCATAGTGGTATACCGGCGATCATAAATTACGCGTGTATGCACAACCATATATTACGTGTACTCAACTACGTGTAAACGCTCATCTACAAACAATATTACACAATGGGCTGGCCTGAAGAGCTATGGTATTGCATGCATGATACAGGCTGTGCGGCGTGACGAGAAAAAGTACCCGGGCCATTGCGTGATATGGGCAACTATGCAGATCGAAATCTTGAGAAATTGAGAAGCTCAGGCATCCCAACATTCCGCTCATCATTTATACTAACATGGCTTACGTGTCGTGGATGTTATCCGATGACTACCACACATAATAGGGTCAACGCCCATTTAGAGACAGGCATCCACAGTGATATACACCATGATTACTCTTGCACAGCTTCGCGCTATTGCACAGCAATTCGGCCTTAGAGTAGCCTTTAAGGCCAAGAAAGCCAACCTGCTCCAGATGATAGGACAGGCCCATGCCGAGGAGTGCAGAAACGACCCTCCCGAGCAATGAAACGGGAAGCTTTCCAGCACTTACCAAAGATGATCATTGGAATCCCCACAAGAAAGCGCAGCGGATCCGTGAGCTTCATCAGTTGGACGAGGAGGTGACTGCTAGCTTGTGAGCCAAGACTGTAGCGAGGCGGATGGCGGACCATCCACTGGAGCACTTACTTCCCCTACACAGGATCACTAAGCGAGTGATAAGGGGGCCGAGGTCTAAACTCTTAGCCCGGAGCATGAGGCGTGAAGGCGAGCACATTCTCGACCAGCGTCTCGGCGAAAGGGAGACAGACGATAGAGGACGCCGGTCAGTATGCTGGACATTCTTCAGAGGTCTAGAAGGAGACCTCACAGGCCAAATCATGCAAAACATCCAGCAGACTGTCCAGAACGCATTCTACCTCCACAACATCCATACCTATTGCATCCGTCACGGTAGGGTGATGTTCTTCCACAAGAATGCTCCAGGGAGCCCGTGGCTGAACACGATAGGAGCAGCTCAGGACTGGGTGGCAGCAAGAGAGCTAGCCCGCCTCGACACAGACAGTATCGATCGACCTAATACCAAGTGGGCTTCTGTTCAATCAATCAACGCTTGAGGTCAGGGCTGTCATCGACCACCAACCTCTGCTTGGGACAGGCCCCCTCCCAGACTGGCTACGACAGAAGAAGAGTATGACTGCCCTCGACACCTACAGGGACAACATGTGTCTCTGGAGATGTCTAGCAGTCCAGCGAGGAGCGAGAGCTGATAGAAGTACAGCTCCTGCATGAGAGCTTGCCAAACAGTTCTATGGCAAGACAGTGACAGTATCTGATGTCCGTAAGACCTCCCTGGATCAGCTGGACAAGGTAGAGTTCTTCGCCAAGATCAGGATTCGCATGTATGAACCAACCAAAGAGGGCACCTGGCACTTGATCAGGCAAGTGGATCACTGCCGTGATACTATGACCATCGGAGTGTGGGACCACCACGCCTTCTACATCAAGAACATCTCCAAGCTGGCACATACACTAGTCTGCAGTCACTGTCAGCAGAGGTTTACGCAGGCATGCAATCTTCAACGCCACGCTGATCACTGTACAGGCAGCAAAACAAAAATCGTGTGTCCTGGCGAGAAAGTTGAGGTGCGACAGTCTGCGTATGAGAAAGCCTTCTATCCGTCCCAACCATCCAGTTCAGCGGCTACTCGTTGGATCGAGTATGAGTCGAGAAACAAAGGCATACACATACACTATGTAGAGAGTGTGCACGGTGGCGAGCGTTGGAAGGAGGGTGCTCCCGTAGATGGTTATGATCCGACCACCAACACCATTCACCAGTTCCATGGCTGTTACTGGCATGGGTGTCCACAACACCAGCGAGGTGAGGATGCTGAACAAAGATACCGCAAGACAGTCCTGAGAGGGGAGAAGCTGAGAGCATCTGGTTGCATGCTTGTGGTACAGTGGGAGAGCTGTATAAAATGCTGTCCAAGCATCCCTAAACAAGTTTGGACTGTCCCATACACACACTTGATAGTTTACGACTTCGAAGCACCCCTAGATGGTATCAAGACTCATCCTACGGAGACTCTCACGATCGAGAGTACTCACATACCTATCTCTGTGTCAGTTGGCGGTTCCTTAGATTGCCCCACGAGTGAGCCCACTCACCTCTGTAATCCTGACCCCAAAGAACTGATCAGAGAGTTCATTCTGGTGATCCAACGGCGAGCATATCTAATCCGGACATGGGTTAGGGCACAGTACATACCGACATACCTGGACAAGCTCCCAAATTGACAGCAGCGACTGATCAACGAGTGGTGTGACCAAGTGCCTGTACGGGGGTTCAACTCTGGGTGGTATGAACTGAATCTCATCAAGAAGTGCTTTGTCGATAAGCTGACTGACAGTACAGGTGCAGTGAAAGTCGTCAAGAAGGCTAGTCAGACCATGTTCCTCACAACACCTGAGCTATAGTTTCTCGATGTGCTGAACTACCGCGGTCCACGAGTCTCGTACGAGGTATGGGTCAAAGCTTACGAGTGTACACAGCAGTAGAGCTGGGTTCCATATGAATCGTTTGACACACATGAGAAGCTCAACTATCCAGGGCTTCCTGACTACTCAGCATGGACATCTAAGCTCAAGGGTGGCTACCTCTTGACGTGATCAGAGTGGGAACAGTGTAATCAGACATTCAGCGAGGATGGAATGTGGACATTCGCCAGCTGGCTGCGATACTACAACAACCTGGACGTCAGTCCATTCATCGAAGCCCTAGAGTGGATGCGGGAGTTCTACACAGAATGAGAAATAGACATCCTCAAAGACGCGGTGGGGTGTCTCCCCCGGGTGTGTCACTGCAGTACCTCCTATGTGGAACTGCTCAGCACATGCCAGATGTTAGCCTCTATTCACCGGGCAAGGAAGCCTACGAGATGCTGAAGGGTGCTGTTGTTGGAGGTCCCAGCATCGTGTTCGCCAGATACCACGAGGCTGGTGTGACTCGAATCCGCCAGAGTGAGCGTATCTGCCAACGTCTACTCGGCTACGATGCAAATGCTCTGTACCTGTCAACGATGGCCAAAGAGATGGCATGTGGTAAGGAGACAGTGCGCCATTGGTCCGGTGCCAGTGGTATAGCTAGCTTTAAGGAGGCTCTCCTAGCAGACAGCTGGTTTGGGTTTGCTGAGGTGGATATAGAGGTCCCCAAGGCTCTGTGGGCAAAGTTCGAGGAAATGCATCCTCTCTTCTATAACCGCGAGATCCTGGTAGAGGCAATCTCTTCTGCGATGCTGGCATATCTAGGGCGAACAGGGAGGAAGCGTCCCACCACTCAGAAGCTGGTCACTGCCCTCTCATGGCAAGAAGCGGCTGCTGTACGCACCGACACTCAAGTGGTATATAACCCCTGGCCTGGAGATCACTGCTGTATACCGCACCATAGACTATGAGGCCAAGCGCCCATGCGAGTGGTTCATGGAGAATGTTACGGAGGCCTGCCGCTCGGGAGATGTAGATAGGAGCAAGGCGCTCTTGGCAGATCTCTTCAAACTCCTCGGCAACAGTGCCTACGGGAAGATCATCGAGGCCCTAGAACGTCATAGCAACACCAGCTTCATGAAGGATGAACGCGTGGTAGACAAGGCCCTGTGTAGTGCATGGTTCGAAGGTCTCGAGGAAATCGGTGAGCCATACGAGCTCGAGAGTCGCAAGCCGAGAATCACAATTCGAAGGCCCATCCAGGTGGGGATAGCCGTTTATGAGCTCGCGAAGCTGCGAATGCTGGAGTTCTACTACGAATTCCTCGATCACTACGTAGCTCGTGACAGCTTTGAGTACCTGCAGATGGACACTGACTCCACGTATATCGCTATAGCAGGCTCAAACCTCGACGATGTCATTCGCTCTGAGATGCGAGCAGAGTACCAGGCTCATAAACGGGACTGGCTAGTGTGGGGCAAATGGTCTGGATGGACTCCGGGACTGTTCAAGCTCGAGTTCGAAGGCTCTTGTTGTATCGCTCTCTGCTCCAAATGCTACTGCATGAAAAGCACAGCTGCAAGTAAGTGCTCGGCTAAGGGAATGTCAAAGTGGCAGAATAAGGTCTCTTGGCAGAGGTTCTACAGCGCCCTACATGGTGGGGTGGACAGAGCTAAAAACCGAGTCCTACACATGCGCAACCAGGGTATGGTGATATATGAGCAGGAAAAACTTGGACTCTCTGCTTACTATTATAAATGCCATGTGCTGCCAGATGGTGTCAATACCGAGCCCATCGAGTATCATGTTAGCACCCTAGGTGGTGGTAACTGTGTGTCTGCAGGGACTAGCTGAAGCTCTTCTACGACAAATGGTCGCCTAGGCACTCCGTGCTGGCGTGCCAGGTAGTACAGTGTAGGCCCCCCCTCCGCCTCCACATACCTGTCAAGCCTGTGAACATCTATCGACCAGTTAGGATCCGTTGCACGCCGTCGACCACCTTCCAGCTCACCAGACTCATACAGGTACCGAACTAGAGCATCAGGTGGTAGGCACTCCTCTCCCTTGTTCGCTCCTCTAGAGTTGTGACTGGCAACAACAGAGTGTCTGATAGCCTTTATCGGCTTCTTCCCAATTAGCCTAGTAACCTCGGCATTGGATCTCTCCACCATAGCAGGTAACCCTCTCACAAATACTCGAGAATGTTCACTTGACACACCCATTTTCTGGGCGTATTGGTGTTGGAACAGTCTCTCTGCCAGTGTCCGATTCCACCACTCAACGATAGCCTGGGCACGGTGATGCCCTACCTCACCTCGCCTAACTGCCACACCGTGTTTCCGCATGAGGGCTGCAGTCTCACCTCTGAACTCCTTACCCTCATCCACCTGCAACAATTCCGGTCACTGGAGGGGATTTTCCAAAGCCTCGTAGACACCCTGGAATGCCTGGGCCACCTGGCCAGCTGCCTTGTTTGTGAGCGGTACTGCAGCCTTTTACCTGCTGGCGACATCGACGATGGTGAGGGCATACTTGTAGGTCTTACGACCAACTGAGTCATGTGGAAGGAAAAGAACATCTGCCTGGTGAACTCTGTTCGGGACAGCTTCATCGAAATTGGCATACCTGATGTGCCATGGACGAGGTCTGTATATCTGCCACATCGCCTGAAGTTGTGGCCCTTGCGACGTGCAGCCTCAAGTAGTTGAGGGGGCTCACAGTAATATCCACCAGTGTGTTCCTCAAGAAAGACGGTTGATAAACTCCCGGATTTCATCATTGACGTCCACTCCCGTCCTGTCATGCATGGCCTGGGTGAACTCTAAACAGGCAAACAGATGGCCGTCATTCATTCGCCATCACTGAAGACCACCTCAAACACCTCAGTACACTGGCATCTAATCTCTGCTGGATCCTCACTGAACAGTAGTTTATCGACAAACCCTCGGAGGTTAAGGACTTGACCAGGTCGTACAGAGACGCCATCCTTATATAGTACAGCTTAAATGTTTGGCGGCCCAGATGGCCGCGAGTGCCATGGCAACGTACGGTAGCCAAGGGCCTGCGACTCCGAAGGACGTACCTACTCCTGAGGCGATGGCTGGTATGGCTTCAGAAATCTTCTCCCCACCATGGAGAGCATTGTTGGCAATCTTGCAGACCATCTCGCCAGCCTTCATTGTGAACAGAGCAATCAGAGCCCCAACTGCTGCCAGTGGACCGATAGAACCTTTTACGTAAGTGCGATAGATTCCTTTTGCTCTGTGTACTAGCTTGCGGGATTCAGGCTCCACATCATCATACTCACCACCGACATCGTATTCGGCATCATAATCCTCCTCACCATAGCCCTCCTCATAGTCCTCGTTATCTATATCCTCGACTGGATCTTCGTAAGCCGCCGGTTCATACATCGCTCTTGGGATCCATCGCTGGGGCAGTTATATAGTAGCTTTAAACTATAGTCTATAACATGGCATCTGCAATCTTGAATGCCGGCGTGTTTGCCTTAGCGAACTGCGGACTCAGCTTCGCCAACAAGAAGGTGGCAGAGGTCGAGCGTGAGCATCATAACCAGGCGATGAAGAAGCTGTCTAAGGAGAAGTTTGAGTACAGCAGAGGGGGGGGGGGGGCAGGCCGACGACAACTCTGAGCACAGGCCAACGAGAGCATCAAAGAGGCAGATGAGAGTCTCGATGAGTACTACGAGGCTGTAAAAAATCTCTGAGCCAACGCTCAACTATGAAGCATCGACCGGTCAGAAGACAGCAGAGCTTATAGTAGTGGTGGCAGCTGCAACTGTGATGACAGGAGTCGTGCTCTACGCACGCTCAAGCTGAATACATGATGTGTTCGATACGCATACCTTAGTGTAGCCAAAGCAAAGTACAGTCACACCTAATGAGTGAGTCCCAGCTATGAGGTTTCCGATATTGAAGCTGAGCCGGTTGCCATGATTAGGTGGGATGTCCCTGCCCCCGAAGTGGTGACGGCCCTCGAGTACCGACTCGTGATCGTCGCTTCCACTGGTTTTAGTCGCAGAAGTGCATATGAGTTAGCCCTCTGTCTGTAGAGTTGCCAATCAGCCAGCTCGCGTACCTCACCAAGAACATTGGTCCCAACAACCACAAGCTTGAAGTCGTCTAGTGTCCAGTCTGGAGCACATAACTACTTCAGGGAAGAGGTCAGTGCCGCTGTATCATCACCTGCTGGATCACTGGATCATCACCTGCTGGATGGCTCCTGCCTTCTGAACCAGGACTGCAACAGTGACACGGTACGATAAACCACAATGCAATGTCAGCTCTACCCGTTGGTTAGCTGTGGCTTGGACATGCTGGTGTTCTCGCTCAACATGCACGATCTGCTGTTTGGAACTCGTTTGCTTCAGCTCCTGATCATTTTCGTCATGCCAGACATGAAGTCTTGGAGCATTCATCATCACATCTGCGAGCCCCCCAGTGTACACCCAGAGGAACAGCCTATCCTGCATGGTAGCCGGATTCACGTGTGTGTTCTCGCGGAGGGTTAAGGGTGGAACTGCCATGCGCATCTCGACACCTACCTTTATTGCGAATTCCGTGAACCCATCAATGCCCCCACAGCGTAGTACCCCTTTCCCATCGCATAGAATGTTGGTTCATGAGCCAGCAGACCTAGGACTCGGTACTCATCATTCACATAGGTGGTGTCCACGGTGCTGTTGCTCTGCAAGATCTCCCACCTGTTCAGAACCTGCGGGAGCTCTACCATCTGTTCTGTTGTGCTCTGAAGCTCGGACTCGAGTGTCATGCTCTTGATCTCGTGGATCTGTGCCGAGAGTGTAAAGTCGATGTACTTCCCAGCAGTGGACAATAGGTTCTCATCGTGTATACTGGGTCGAATGACCGTCAGACGGTCCTTCCGAGGATCAGTGCGGCGCGATGTCGTGGGTTCAATGGCCCCATCTGGATGTTGCACATACTGCAGCATGTTTAAGGTCCGGCTATATAGAGGTTTTAAACGGCTCCGGCTGCCATGTTCGGTAAAGTTCTCCAGCAGATTGAATATAGGCAGCAGGACAAGTCGGCACGACAGTCAGCATGGCAGCCATGGCGTGCACTGTCCCACTGTTATAGGGGTCTGAGGACTGCTTCGTGACATCAACATTATCCACGAGCGAGCCATGGTCACACCTCCATCTGATGCTGAGATACTGGCCGCCATAGAGGAAGGAGCGCCAGCTCGTAGTACAAAAGAACTCCTGACTCGGATACTCTACTGGAAGTTTGACAGCACCCAGGGCAGGGCACTCAACCTACCTGTGGCCCAAACCAACAGTCCTGTTATTCTAGCTCTCCAAAGAGCGAGGGTCGAACCGAAAGATCTACTAACGGTCGGGAAGTGGGTTACCGTATTTAGCCGCCATAGCCAGGAAGAGCGAGATATACTGGAGAGCCTCCGGTCTGCAGCACATAACTACTTCAGGGAAGAGGTCAGAAGAGCCACGACACCGGTCAAGCAGAAAGTACTCAGGAGGGTTCACTGTTGGCCGAAGTTCCTCAAGCTTCTGATTAAGGTCCTCGAGCATCTGACGAAGTAGCGGAGACTGTGGACGAAGTTCTTCCGCCTTCTGCTGAATGAAAAAAAGTTGCAGCAGCTGTGACAGTCTGTCAGCGATGACACGTAGATCAGGCTAGTTTTCTGGCTGGATTCAGCTTGTAGGTGAAGGTGTGCACCTTTTCCAGAGATGGCTTGAAGTGTGACAGCTCCCCTGTCTCCTTGTTGCTGAAGATGAAGTGGTACAGATCAGCTCCCCTTTGGTCTCCTTGAGGGCTAGACTGATGTAGATGGTCTCCAGCATGGCACGTTCATACTTGGAGCTGAAGTATAGCAACCGGGCATTGTGGCGGGATGTCTGGTGAGATCTCGCGTGTGTACTTCTGAAAGAGGATGAAGACAGTTATCTTTGTGTGCCGGAGGCGCCTGGTGATGTTGCTGAGGTAGGTGGCTGTCTTCTAGTCCATTGCAGGGTCATTGATAAGTAGAACAAGTGGTTCTGTCAGTCGGGCTGCCAGCAGCTTCTCCATCAGTGCGTGCAGGTTCTGCGTCTTGGTGATTGGGCCATTGTACCATTGATCATTACTGTCAATTGCCTCAGCGGCGGAGTCAGACACCAGAAGGATGTATTGAGAGTGTAGATGTTCGGCCAGGAGAGCCCGCAGCACGATGTTTTTCCCGTGTCCTGATGGAGCAATGATCAGCACCACCTGGCCAGCATCGGCTGGCCTACTGTCGAATGGTACAGACATGCATGCGGAGGATGATTAGCACTTGGTCGGCCATAGCCTCGTCTATATCTGGGAGACTAAACGGTAGTACTTCCTGCACCAGCTCTTTCACCTGCAGAGCGGGGAATCCTGCACCTCCGCGGGATACGAAGGATGCGATTGAGGCCTCAAGCATGAAATCCCAGCAGCAGCTGAGAAGATAGTGTAACGCACCGTCCGGAGTATTACTGACATCGTCCCCATTTGATAATGCACGTCTTACCCTTTTCTCACAGTTCATAATGTACGCCTCAGTATCGGTCACATAATCTGCAGAATCTGTGAGAAATGGTTCGAATTCCTCGTCGCTAAGCAGTTCACTAATTTGCTTATCAATGTCCTTGACGATCTCCAATTTAATAGGCAAAGAACACAATGTGGTGTCGAGAGAATCTTGGTCATCTAAGGTGAGTTCAGCCCCAGCGAAAATATCGCTGATTTTATTTTGCAAGCGAGTTATCTGTCCACGATAGACACCGCGAGATTTGAACAACTTAGACTTTTCAGCAGACATAGCCATGGTTGAAGATTTATTATTGAATAAATCACGAATGTCACAGTAAATCGAATTATTCTGTTATCCTGGTTACGGCACCATAGAAATGTGGGCGATTGTAGGATACAACTGATTGTGACTCGTCACCAAGCCGTTTCTGTGAAGGATGGTTCGGGAATAGATCGGTGTACAATCCTGTTGCTAATAACATTCCGTGAAGGAAGCTATAGCACAATAATAACTCGAAGAGGAATCTCGTTGTATATTCCAAATATATATTCACTAATTCAAATCTAAACTACTTTGTAAAACCTAAACTGTATTGCTTTAGGATAACTTTAACTAAACTGGACTTTCACTATATACTAGAACACAATGGCTGGTATAATGCTAGAAGTTAACTGTGACAAGGAAACGAGCTGAACTACCCTCAATGATACACAAGTAATACATATATTGTAGAAACCACTCTCACATTGATCTGCATTCACAGTGAGGGTATGAGAGTCGCTATCAGTGAAACCAGAGACGGTCGGTCCCACACCCATAGTATCTGATCCCATACATCACCTAAAGCTACACACATTCAATCCCGCAAGTTCCACGACACCCGTGAACAATTTTACAAAGGCGTGCAAGTCACGAGCAATCACAAAGAAGTCAGCATTTGACGTTTATGCCGTACTTAAGAACGGTAGTGTACTTAAGTACATTTTGTGGAACTGGTCCCCGGTCTAAGAAACAAGTAATCCTGCCACGTCCATACAACAGAATAGTGAGAGTCGTATTCACATCCGGATGGAATGCATTAGCCAGTTTCAGATCCTATGCCAGTTGTTCTCTGCCAGTTCATCGGATCATTGCCATACAGTAGGTCACAATCTCTCTCTTGCGTGATATTATGTGATGGGTGGCTCTGAATAAACCATTACAACCATATGACGCCCTAACTGAGTTCACTAGTCGATCAATATAACGTAGATACTTGGACGGAATTCACGAAGAGCGAGTATGCCATAGACGAGGCATAGTTTACAAGTGGCGTAAATGCAGCATATAGATTGACCTATTGTCTACTTCAGATCATGGCATAAGCTACGCGCTTTTCTCGAATACTGGCCCTGGTGTGAACGGCATTTCGTCTCTAACAGGCTACCACTATGACCTCGGAACGGCGCCCAGTCGAACTGGTTTCAAAATATTCAACATAATGTTTATCAAAAAGTAGAGATATACAATTCATACGCTGTGTCTGCCAACAATTAAGCGCCCATGACGAACTTAGCTACGTTATTCATGACGTAATTGATTATGACGCCAGTCTACATGTGACGTAGTTTATTATGACGTCATATGGTTACCTAAAGAAATGGATTCACGCATTGTAGTGACATACTTTAGTACCACGCTCCCACCGTCAGATTGGGGGATGGGTCAGGGTGAACCGATCCCCTGAGCACTTAACAGCAAGCGAGCAATTAGAAGTATGCTACAATGCACGTATCTGTCTCTAGTCACATTCTTCTATCCACAGGGCCTACTGTGTGAAAGCCTCATGCCAGTAATCGTAATTCACCTTTCCAGAGTATCCATCCATCAGCTGGACTCGTATAACGTCAGCGCGTGTATGATGACGTCACAATCATTACGTCACAAAGGGTTCCATATAGATCGTCATCAAATCTCAAACAGTCCGACACGTTGTATGAATTGTATGTCTTTGTAATTCTTTGCTATTTAATAAACATGCTGTTGAATATTTTGAAAGTAATTTGACTGGACGCTGCAACAGCACCCAGTAAAATTAGTTTCAAAAAATTCAACAGCTTACCTGTGTAGAAATTGATGGTTAGGGTGTTCAGAGATCGATCGATCCCAACACGGCTTAGCTAGAGATGGGCAGGGCATGTTTAAAACCGGAAAGGTCTATTATCACAGCATCTATAGTTATAAATAATTATTATCGTAGCATAGTATCATACACTGCTGGACACGTATGGAATCGCAAAATTAAACCATTTAAGAATCCCCAACAAGAGAGGTCGTTTAATTACTCCAAAGGCTGTCTTCAAAGTAAACACTGCCGATATAATATTATAAATAGTGATAGCGTTTCTATTTCAGCGGTTCGCTGACGTTTCCACTGGTGCCACCATTCGTGCGACTACGCTCTCTTAGACATGTACCGTAGTCACGTGCATTATACCCCCGGTTGTATAGTCGTCTACAAATGGGAGAAATCTTGGATGGTTGTATAAAGCATAGTAACCTATAAGAATAACTGGTAATCCATCCCAGGTCACTGTGCCATCAATCGCCCAAGAATATCCCAGTTCCCAATATGTTCAGAGTGGGCGACGGTGTGGCATCACATATGGATAGAGAATGAATTAATTCAGTTTCTCTTTACTGAGAAGTCGGTTACCGAAAACTTGGTTTTCTTCATTCGCGTTTAAATACGGACATGCATTTCAATTCGTCTGTTAATGAATTTAAGAACTGGAGATCTCATTCTCCCTAGTACCCTTCCATAGTCTAAATTTCCTGGACATGTTTCTACAGCGATACCATGTCACCAGAGGGCGCTAGGTTGATGAGCTTATCCAGGCGATTTGAATTCGAAAGGTAATGCTTACTTTGTTCGCTTTAAAACACCATCCTAAGTGTCCTGTTTTCTCCGAAACTAGGTACTTGAGAATCGGGAAAGGTATTAACTTTGCTTCGTACAAAATAAAGGAACTGAAAGTGAATAACTGGTTGAATGTTTATTCGAAGCTATGGTGGCAGCGGTGGATCTTGCTAGAAACATATACTCGCATACGCACACGCACGTACTCACCAACACACACACACGCACACGTTCATGCACACACGCTCACGCACACGCGCACATACACGAGCACATATACATACACACACGCGCGCACACGCCCCAACATATACATGGATGTATGGGAATGTTATCAGATGGTCTTTTAACATTAGACAGAGCAAAAGCCCGGCTTAAGAATTGCTTTGCCAAACACGAGATTATGTTATAATAATTCCTCTGTTATAGGCGTTTGTGATTTAAAATAGCAGCTATCATAAGCATTCTTCAGTGCGGCTTCCAGATCAATGCCGCCGATAACTTCACACATTAGATGTCCTATCACAGCTTCTTTGTCAGTTTAACAGATACGATCTGTGATAACGTTAAGCAAACATACATCTTTGTAGGTTTCTTTCACTTAAATGTTCAACAGCTGTTAAATATGGTGTCCGCATTCACCTATACATTTGTACATGTGTGTTTGTCTGGCAGACAGAGTAAATAGCTCAAAATACTATATTTGCTGTAAACTGCAAATTCTTAAATACATTTTCCATTACATATTGATCTGAAAAGATGACATAACTTGATTAGCATGGCTTAACTCAGGGAACAAATGCGGAAAGAATGCCAAATGTTTATACAAACTGTAAAAAATCAAGTGTAATTGATGCGTGCTCACTACGCCTTAGAGAATGCGTTCCCTACGTCAGAATACACCGATAATCTAAAAGGAATAATCGTTTGCAGGCTGTTATTTGACTAACGGGTGGAGCTTTTATGATTTCATTGTCGCGTGTGTCCATGCATGACTTGCAATTAGAAAATCATAATACATTTAAATTAATGAAATAAAATGTTCCGATTTTTTTTTGTATGAAATCTTGATGGGTACATATTTCTGCGTAACAAACACGAGTACACAAATTTTCTAGATTTGCTCGAACGGATAGTAAAGTCGTGTGTACATTAGATCCTTTCGGTAGAGCGTACACGCAACCAGATATAGAGTGATCTAGAGTTACATTAATGCACGAAGTTAGGCTTTTACCTATTTATATGGCCGTGGATATATTATGCGAGGATAGAGTATTTAGGTAATTTCCCATGTGTTTACAGTTTTCGCATTGATAACACGTGCGGGTAACCTGTTCCATGTGTCCACTACCTTAAAGCTAAACATCTTCTGTCTGGCTATTATTCTGTAATGACTCTTCAATAGTTTAAACTTGTGACCTTGTCTCCCAAAATGGATTGCTAGGATATACAATTGGTCTGATTTTATGTTCTCCTTTCCAGTTAAAATGTTGTATGTTTCGACAAGCTCTTAATCTGCGTTGTACGAGGGACAGTAGATCCAATTTTTAGGCGTTCTTCGTAGGTTTTGTTTCGTAGGCCAGTTACTAATTTAGTACAGCATTGTTGTACTTACTCTAGATGATTTATGTCTTTTATTAAATAAGGTTCCCAGGCTTACACGCAGTATTCTAAATGAGGCCGGACATAGATTGTGTATACAATTGTGATTGATTCTTTGTCCAAATGGCTGAATTCCCTTTTGATTGACCTCATAATAAATATACATTGATATGATGAGTTTAGGTCACTGTTAATCCATGCCCATAAATCCTTTTTGTCTCACCTGCGAAGCAGAAAGCGAGACATAGGGATCACTAATTGCGGCGAAGGCGTCGTTGGCGGCGGCGGCGTCCGTCATTTGTGCAGTTTTGGTTACGGGTTTTTATCTCGCATTTTCACGAAGTTGAAGAAGAGAGTTTGGGATATGGTGGGAAAATGTCGGCATCGGCCTCTGCGTTGGTGTTCGCCCTGGTTAAGCTTTTTTAAAATGGCATTTTCACCCCTAAGGGTTCATCCGATTTAAAAAAAAACAACCTTCACGTTCTATATACGATGCTTAGGATAGTTTACATCAAAACTATATCGATTTTTGAGATTTTTCTTTATTTTTTTCACGTTTTAACTTTGACTAATTTGTGTGTCCATGTTAATGTTATTCCTATGGATAGGGTTTTTAAAATGACGATTGCACCCACAGGGGGTCATTGGATTTTTTTTAAACCTGCACAGATGTGTTCTATACCATGCTTAGTTTAATCTTTGAACTTTAATTATTTTAGGCCTGATTTGTATCCAATTTATGCTCATAATTTCTTGGTTAAGTCTTTTTTAAATGACATTTGCACCCACAATGGGGGTCATCGGATTTTTTACAAAATCTTCACATATATGTTCTATACCATGACTTGTCAACATAAAAGAAAATGGATTTTCAAAAAATATCTATATTTTCTCGGCATTTGAACTTCCATAATTTTATGGATAATTTGCATCCAGACTATATGTATTACGCTGTATTTTTTTCCCATTGCCACTTTTTACCCAGCAAAAACTTGCTTTTGAAACTTGAAACCTTGGGAATGATTATACCTATGGGCAAGGATGGGCATGCCACTTTTGGAATATTGTTCACCTCCCCCCCCCACCCCCACCCCCACCCCACCCCTCCGCCACCACCCCACCCCACCCCACCCTCACACCACGGGGCTCGACACAGGGGTCAAAAGGTCAAAATGGCCAGTAATTATCGATTGTAATGCGACTCCTCCTAGACCATTTCAGATAGAAACTTGAAACTTTGGGAATGATTGCACATATGGACATGGATGTGCATGACGCGTTTGGAATTTTGGCATGCCCCCAAGGGCAGGGTTCTGGGGGTGAGAAATGTGCGGTCAAAAATTAAATTTTTCCAAAGGTTGTCATGTCACATAGCATTTTCAAGCCAATCCTAAGTAGTCGACAGTACAAGGAATTATTTTGATATTGGGTCAAACTGAGGGTAGGGGTGGGGTCACAAGTTCAAAACTGGGCTCCAATCGATTGTAATAAACTCCTAGACAATTTCACATCCAAATATGTATTATGCTGATTGTTTTTTAAATTGTTCTTCTTTATTTCAGACTATGAACTTTGCTTATGTTTGGACCATTTGCCTTTCGGTTAGCTACAGGGTGCCAGTTGTCACTACTACAATGACTTCAGGTTACTCCTGGGCAAAAAGGCTTTATGGTTCAGTCTTCAGGCACCAATCGATTGTAACGCAACCCCCCCCCCCTAGACCATTTCACATAGAAACTTGAAACATTCGGTATGATTACACATATGGCCTGGGATGTGCTTGACTCATTGGAATTTTGATTTCACCCCAAGGGGCAGGGGTGGGGGAAATGGTGGACAGAAAATAAATTTTATCAAATGTGGTCATGTCACATATCATTTTGAAGCTTGTAGGTAGTAGACTACAGTGCAAGAAATTATTTTGTTCTTGAGTCAATCTGAGGGCAGGGCCCAGGGGTCAAATGGGCAATCTAATTCTATATATGTACATGGCTTGGACATTATTTTTTCGCAGAATATTTAGTTCTGGGCAGGCGAATCCTGCGGTAACTTTAAAATGTGAGATATTGGTATCATCTGATACCTCTTGTTTCATGTTTGTTTTGTTGTAGTGTTTATGGACCACTCATTCTCAACAATGGCTCGCCAGATATAAAACATTTTTAGAGTAGAGTTATATTATGCAAGAAGTATTATCTGCATCATTACTATTTCATTTGGATACAACTTTCAAGATCAGACTATCCGCAGTTTGTTAAAAGAAATTCCACGTTCGATTGGTTACACTTGTTTGTTGGTGCATTACTGAATCAAATTGTGTATTTGTGTGTTACAAACCATGTCAAGTTTGCTTTGACAACAATATCCATGCCTTTACAGGCGAGCCAGTGTACGCTGCAGCGTTCTTGTCTTGGGTTGAGGTTTGCAAGATATGATTATGGCTTCCTATTTTCAGGGTATATTCATGTCTCTCATCTTTGTAACCGAGGTGAATTGTCTTGCATTTCCCGGCATTGAATTTTAACAGACAATGCTCTGTCCATGTGTCAAGCGTATCTAGATCTTTCTGCAGTGGAATGGTATGGGTTGTCAGTATGGTGTGTGGAATCCAGTAAAGATGCTTAAAATTACCTCTCTAAGTGTAAAGTGCAGACTCACGATGCGGGAGTAATACGGGTACATGTTCTTTCTAGATCAAAGAGATCTCTATCTGGATATGTGTTTCTATGTCTGAAGCATTGGCGCACAATAATAGTGATAATGTCAATATGGATCACCACAGACACGAATTATGATACTGAGTCGAACTATCTTCAATGATATGACGTAAGTGGGCAGCCATCTGCGTGTATTACAGCATACATTTAGAACTACATCCCACAGTTGATATGTGGACCTTGCATTAATCATATGTGCATCCATGCCCCTAAGCTAACGATTATCAAACAGCCAGAACATTGGAGAAGATCGCCGAATAAATCCCATACACCATTTTGTAAATCTAGACGAACGAGGGTGAGTATTGCTCGTTCTTAACAATAAGGGTCCGGATGCGTCCACTGTATGCACTTTCAAGCTGCAAAATCGAACAGGCGAATGCTAGAACAGGGATCTGATTAAGATGGCCAGTTAAAATTGTCGAGATGTTGATCCCGTGCGCAGCCATAGCTAGGACAGGGCGTGGATGGTGTGTGATTATTAATAACATGGGTTCCTAATGCTTGACATTCGTTAAAGCGCGCCAGAGTCGGGAGATTCGATGCCACATTGAATACAATGGACCCTTCCGGTTTTAGCCATGCCCGCCCATCTCTAGCTAAGCTCCACCCACACCTCGCTCGTGTTGGGATCGATCGATCTCTGAAAACCCTGACAATCAATTTCCAAAGAACTACACAGGTAAGTTGTTGAATAGTTTGAAACTAATTTTACTGGGTGATGTTGCTGCCTAAATGTCGTAAATACGTATGCCCATGTATAGTACATTTGAAGCTAATTTTTAATCATGCGTGGAGGGCATTCTTGTAAATGCAGTCCACGATATTCACAACAATGCGTCTGCCCATAGTCAGTGATATCCGCCAGCATTATTGCATCTTTTAGCGGGGCCTACACCATTAACTAGTTGCGCCAGTCTAATAACGTTATAAAATGTGTACCGACTTATCGCGGTGCTCCTCGCATATTTGGGGAAATACAAACAAGTCCATAGTAACTATGACGTCATAATGAAATGTCGTCCGCCCAGCACGCACGCACGCACGCACGCACGCACGCACGCACGCACGCACGCACGCACGCACGCACGCACGCACGCACGCACGCACGCACGCACGCACACGCACACACACACACTGAGTCCCCTAAAGGCAGGATGTTCAAGGATAACGGTAATGAAGAAAGAGTGGCCACATTACTAAAGCAGCATGGTGTCTTTCAGCAAGCCAACTACAGAAAATAGTGAACACGGATCTAGTGACTCGTGACCCCCAGGAATCTTTGGTTAGTGCTGAACGCTTAGGTCAGGATCATCTTTAAGCCGTTGTTGAGAAACGCATGTGTGAGGGTCCAGAGAGTGACCAGCATGTGGCTCTTAAAGCTCCCATCCATAAGAATAACGTACTGACCTTTACTTCTTTGTACACAGTTCTAGAGAACATCAAAAGCAATCAGAACAGTATGAATGTGGACAGGAACACATTGCAAAGGCTCATAACAGCCTACAGAGTAGGGCGTGATGTTAATCTAGACACACTCCCGCAGCATGAACATGTCTGTACCACTGTCTCACGCCTCAACCAATGGCATCCTCCATTCCACCAACACGTCTCTAATAGCAAATGTACTAACAGAAAATGTATTGACACTACCAACTGTTTAAATTGTTAAGCCAAGTTGTCTGGTGATTGATGGCCAAGCACTGGTGATGGCTGTTGGAAAGCCAGCAGATGTTAAGACATTTTGTGAATATGGTAACAGATATACAGAAACAGTTTACAAGATGGGGAGAACATTTGACAGAATAAATATTGCATTTAATAGGTATAGGAAAGAGTCAATCAAAGCAGACACCCGCTCGATTCTGCACTGCATTCGTGCCAATATGGAATCAATTGTCGTATCAGTGCTTGATACAGATTTTCTTCTGCTTCGGCTAGCATATTATGACACAATGCGGTGTTCAAACATTTTCATGAACGCTGAGATAAGCAAAAATCCAAAATACTGTCCAATACATGAGAAAGCAAATACACATCGCTCAGGTCGAAGCAAAAATTGCCTTTCATGCCATTACTGGGTGTGATAGTGTATCTCAGCTCAGTGGCCACAGCGAGAAAAACAGCCTGCGAGGTTTACCAAGATCACAACATGCTGAGTGGTATGGGAATGGGCCTACTCACAAAAGATGTTATAAAATCTGCAGAGAATTATGTGAAATGTATGTGTAAATCATCTTGGTGTAATTCAGATCATAGTTACCTAAAAAACAAAAAAAAACATTTTTGTAAAAGGCACCTGCTAAATACAGTTGATATAACTATTAACTATGTATCATATTTCATTTTATAGCCGTTATTTTACAATATATTTCTAATTTAAATGGATAATGTTGACAGAGATGTTCTAACTATAATGGTGAGGGGTATAAGGGAAGGAGTTTGGCGGCTGTGACCCACAGTAATATAGCCACTTTATAGGGGAAATTGCGAAAAAGGCAACCATTTTGAATCGGTCATTAGAGGTTCAAATCCTTAGAATTCATCCAGGCATACACCTTTATTGACCCCAGCACACCTGCATATATCTAAAAAGTATTAACACGATTTGCCTCTACCTCTTTTAATATGCACATATCTGCCGATTATGCCTAGTCTAATATCAATAATTCTTCTCACTTTACAATTTGGTCTGACTGGTGAGTGAAAATGTGTGGCGTCTGTCTTTGCGTGCTATGAAGTCCACTAGAATTATCGGTAAATACATATATGTATTATTAGACAGAGTACGGTGCATGCCTTAACCAAACACAAAAATGTATCAATAGCATTTACTTGTTTGTTTTTCATAAGGTGCCAGGTGGTCGCTTCTGGCAGGGGTTTACTGGGAATGGTCTTCGGCTTTGCAATATATGTTAATCAAGAATTTTGTCTCCGGATATTACAACGTCGTCGTTCCCAGGAAAAACCCATTCTAGTGTAGAAATTCCAAGATAGCAAGTGAGCTGGAATTTGATGTGCAATCAGATTATGACCAGAATCTGGAAATCGTAGATTACGACAACGGCGTTTCTTGCGTTAAATAATAATTTGAGCCACACTAATCAGTGGATTCTGAGAAACAGCTGCGAGAACTCACTCAAGCACGCACGCACGCATACCTGCAGCCAGACAGTCAAACAGACAGGCAAGCAGGCAAACGAGCAGGCAGATAGGCAAGCAGGTACACGCGCATGCACACGCGTTCGCGCGCACGTTCGCACACACGAGCACACGCACATCAGCAGGCAGGCAGGCAAACAGGCAGACAGACAGGCAATACTTTACAAAATGATGAGAAAAGCAAGTACTCCCGGCATCAGAGTGCAAGTGAAGCACAGAAGATGGAAGTGGATTGGGGATCTAATACGGATGGAGCGAGAAGTAAATCCACGTGTATACTTTACACACGCTTCAGAATAGAGGAGGAAAAGCGGAAGATCAAGAGAAACACGGTGGAGGGCATTTGGAAAGGGGACAAAAGAGATAAGGCTCAGTGTAAGGGAGAGATGGCGCAGAACTGTCAGAGGTTGATGCCCGACCGTAATCACCAGGAAGCAAGGTGAAATGAGATTGGATAAGTAGGCCGAAACCGAACATTAATACAAATCGATAACTGAACCCTTTACCTACGGGCCAACACAACGATCATGTGGTATTTGCATGTGCCTGGACCATATAGGGCATGTGTTCATACACATAAAAGTAAAATATTTCAAAACATGCGAATGAAGGCTATGCACTATATTCTGACAAAAATGATTCAGTGTAAGATATGATTGATTGCTAGTTTCACGCGCTTTTATCTAACAATGCAATATTGCATTATGGGCGCTGTATTTGCTCTCTGTTTGATGCATAGCTATCGTATATACTTGCTAGATTGCTCATGCGCATATCCTCACATTGGGGCTAGTTGTCACGATCACGGATGATGCGAGTTCAGTAAATCGCAATTGCGCAAGACCGGGTTTCACTGACTCGCTGACGCAGACGAACAGCTGCATATATAGACATAAAAATAACTAAATTATCTTTTGGGAAATTTGAAGAGAAATTGAACAGACGCAAGTTTACATATTTTTATCAGAAATACAATTCTATTGGGTATTAAAATTTGACACTTTATTCGACTACGTAATAGGGTTAATAACAAAACGTTATTTTGGAGGCTACACATCCGGGGAGAAAATACTAAAATCTGAGACTCCGTTTTCGAGAGGGTTATAAACAATCTAGCCAATATATACGATATCTATGGTTTCACGCAGCTCCCATGTTGGGATCGCTCGATCCTTGAACTCCCTGACTATCAATTTCCAGAAAGGTATACGTGTAAGGTGTTGAATATTTTGAAACTAATTTGACTGGCTGGTGTTGCTCCCCTATGGCAGTATCAGCCCCAGTCAAATTAGTTTCAAAATATTCAACGCATGGTTATTAAATAGTAAAGACATACCATTCGTACGACAGCGTTTAGTCTGTCATCAATTAAGCATTCGTGAGGAACTTATCTACGTCATTCATGACGTCATTGATTATGACGTAAACATGCACGCCACGTGGTTGATTATGACGCCATATGATTGAAAATGTGTCTTGGCGTCCAATTGAAAATGTAGTCATGTAATGGAATTGGTCACGAATAACTTATTAATATCAATTACGATCCGACGTAGGGTTAATATACCCGCCAGTGACATTTTTCAACTTGGTTATTGGATTCCGAACGACAAGCCTTACACGGGTTATCAGATCGATTTCAAATCATGTTTGTTAGAACTGCTGTATGCAACTAACATAGACAATTATTTGGATTCCAGCATTTCCGATCTTCATACAGTCCTTTTAGAATAATATTTCACCAGTATCATATATCGAACAAAAAGGAAAGCCGTGAGTGTATACTAAATTCCCATTGTCAGCCAAAGATAAACAGTTCTTTCTGTCACCCATACACAGGCATGCCCTAACGTACACTCAAGTACACAGATCATATGGAAAAACATTAACATCCCTGTATCGTTTGAATGTCAGAAATGGTCAAAGACGTAAACGTGCTTATGAAGTGAAACGGCTGTCGATCATAAAGTGGCTATTAAGGGAAGAATGCCCAGGATAACTAATACATGTTATTTGAAATCACAAAGACCTATGAGAGAGGAATTATTATAGAATAAATTCGAGTTTGTCTGAGAAATTCTTAAGCGGAATCCTTTGTGGCAAATACTTTTGTGGCAAAGACTGCTCTGCTTCATTCTAAACAGTTGGTACATTCCCATGTAGGCATGTGCACATTGAACTCAATGCTTATGCGTATGTGCCTGCTCGCGTGAGGCTCGCGTGTGTGAGTGAGTGCCTGCATGTGTGCGTGTGTGCGTAGGTGTAATATTTCATAGACTTTTCAAAACTCGCGAATCTATAGGCGTGTGATCAAACTGGCATGACACTAAAGAGAATTTCTACAATATGTTTCACAATACCATGCTTGACATACTCAGCAGCATACATGGTGTGATCCGAGGATGAGGCTAACATACTGGACATACTCAGTAGCATACATGGTGTGAGCTGAGGCTGATGTCAATATACTGGACATACTCAGTAGTATACGTGGTGTAATCTGAGACTGATGCTAACATACTGGACATACTCAGTAGCATACATGATGCGATCTGAGGATGAGGCTAACATAATGGACATAGTCATCAGCATACATGGTGTGATCCGAGGATGAGGCTAATATACTGGACATACTCAGCAGCATACATGGTCTGATCTGAGGCTGATGCTAACATACTGGACATACGCGCTAGCATACATGGTGTGATCTGAGGCTGATGCTAACATACTTGACATGCTCAGAAGCATAAACATTGCTGTGATCCGAGGCTGAGGCTAACATACCGGACATACTCAGTAGCATACTTGGTATGATCTGAGGCTGATGCTAAGAATGGCAATAGTCCTTATCCATCACATTCACAATTTGTAATGAGTTCTTGAAAGCGAAATGGAAATGCCTTTATAGTACCCTTTACCAACAAGCATTCAAGAAACTCCTACGCAATTACTAATACCAAGCATGTGCTTTGAACCAGCACCGGAAATATGTTGTTAACCAAAACAACATCTAAGGAACGTGAGGAGATATCGATTGCAGTTCCTCTCTGTCATTTGCTTTGTTAATGCGCATAACAGCTGGACTGAAGTTAATCCCCATGATGAGGATTAAATTTCCTTGTCAATATAGGCCTAATCCTGGATAATGCGCGCACTAAATGCCAAATGCCACAATCATGACAGCCTCTATCACACCGATAAGGAAATTCAACTTGTTTGAAGAAGAACCGATACCGAATTTGACAACTGCTGTATTTACGAGTTTATTGCCTGTTATTTCTATGGACTACGCGGTCGTCATTTTGAACCCATACATCAACCATCATTCAAAATCCAGACATTCTACATTTCAGCACTATACAAATTATTAACAATGAATATCCCATATATCCCGCTTAAAGCCTATTCATTAACCGAGACAAACGTATTTCAGTACAAAGATGAAGATGCTGGACACGAGTTAAGTAGTTTGTTATTTTCACTACCTCACTATATACAAGAGTCTTTAATGAGGCGGCGTACACATTCTGGACACTTTATGGATTAATGTAAAATGGACAGAAAAACAGACTACTACTCCAAACATATCGCTAGCCATATGAATTATTGCCAATGGTGGCAGTATGCTGATTATTTAAGGCAGATGAACTGACGGGTGGCCCTAAGACCCCTGCTTTAATAGCCCACCAAGTCCATAGACACGAGCGCTTTATAAACATGTGTGCCTGGATATTATTATCGTCCGGCCATATTGACGATTGCGAATCTCCCGGAACTAACTATGAGCATAAGGACGCATTAGCGGTTTGGGGGCATTACAGATGAAAGGCAGTTCTCGGGGGCTATCGGTCCTCTGCCCCAATAATTCGATGTTACATGGACTTTCAAGCATGGCTGCCAGGCAATAAGACACGATAAAGTCCCCTGTAAATTGGCGGTTCTATGTGGTGACTCCTTGACGCATTCTGTATTAAGTGCGGCATCGTCGATATGATTGTTCAAATACGTAGAGTTCAATGTGCAATTTCGCAAGGTAACAATGTCCCGGATCTGGCAAATCCGTGCGATAACTAGCAGAGTAATAGACGGTATTTCATTATGTTCATGCACCAGTAAACGGCTTATGCGGCGGGAGGTTAGTTTTCAGGATAACATTCTGGTTATTTATTGACAAAAACCTACAAGACGATATACCAATTACAAATACAAAACAATTCAGGGCAGAATATCCCTGTTACAATCTATTATAAAAATAAACCCATTAAATATAATCAAATATAATGATTTATTAATTATGTATGCAAATGTGATGTTACGAGTCGGCGAATGATAAGTTGTTGGGTTTGACTTGACAGTATTCACAATGCGAATATAAATTTTCGCTAGAGGCCCTTATGGCATTAAGAAGTCGAGTGGTTTATTTTCAGCAAGCCTGTCAAAAGTTGTATATTGTAATAGCAAACAAAGGGCAGCACATAAAATACGTTTCGTCCACTACCATGCCAGAGTCACATTCTATACCTAATCTAGCATCAACTGGTCCAGAATATCCGTCAATCTCAATACGAAGTGAGTGCGTACTTAATCTATATTTAGAGAACACACTAAGATTACCTACTGTCGACCCGCCAAACCCTAATTTTCACTGTCAAACGTGTGTCCATGTATCTTATAGTAATGTAGTATGGAGTTCATATCGCCAGGGATACACACACCTGCTTCAAACTGACCTAAATGTGTGCGCACAATTTCCCACAGGAACTGAGCCTCCTTTGTCTCTATGCATCCACCAGTTCGAATTGGGAACGAAGTACATTTAAATATTAGTACCACCCATTCTGATGATGGATTCCTCTAAATATGCATTGCTCATTAGTGACAGAGAGACGGAAGAAGACAATCGGTGCCAGCAAATTGTGGCATGCCGGAGAATGGCAGTTAAAGTGGGTGATTGACACGTCTCCATCTGTAAGGCACTTATAACTATCTTACATCACGCTATAGCTATATTAGCGTTCCCCAAGTCTATCTGTATTGGACTGTTTCTGCTGCTTCTTGCCATGCCACATTGAGTCGGTATTTTTGCCCCCACCCCCACCAACATTATGATCCAGGTTGTATTTGGTGGGACATCTTTCCGGACTTATAGCGTTTCCCGACAGTTTTCCTACTGGAGTGTTCTCGTGGAGATGCAATAGATTATTACCCTTCAGTAATGTCAACATGACCATATGCAGTTATTTGATTGGTTAAGATCAGTGGCGAATGATCTGGTATTTCCCTCACGCGAGGGCAATACTGCACGGTATCCCCCGCGCGAACATCGTGTTTTCGTCTTAATGCGCAGATTAATTATAACGTAACAATAGCCATTGGTAATGAGGGTAATGACGCTATAAGTGCTGATGCCTTCTGAAAATGACGTCATAAAGTGTTGAAAATCTGCAATATTTTATATAAGATACAATTCTCTCTCTCAACTTGTGCCCCCAACTAATAGTATCGTTGACACTACATCACGTTAATAAGGTACGGTTACGTACATTGAATAACATATAAGATAGGAAAAGGTTAGCCCTAACACTTAGTGTCTTGATTTCAAAATGCATGATCATTGTATGTAATCTGGCGATAGTTGATCATCGTAACAGTTTTGTCAAAGAGGATAGTTTTAGTCGTGTTCAAATTCACAATAAGATCCCATTTAAGACAGTATACATGTATGTTGCATATCGTCGTTTGTAGCCCATGGTGAGACTTGGAAACTAACATCGTACTGATTAATACGTGTATCCTGCTAAAAGATTACGCTGGAACACAGACTCCATGAGGCGCGTGCACGGTTTGACGTAATTCACTGAATTGGCTATGTAAAAACGTCTTTTTTATTTGTGTACATGTATCTGAGAATCAGTTAATGTGATTCAAATATGAATGCATTTCGGGCACAAGATTTATATTTCCCACGCTCGCACATACACGCACACGCGCACGCACGCACGCACGCACGCACGCACACTCACACTTAAATTTAGTTTAGAAAAGTTCCTTATATTTCCATTCATCTTCTGTAACTCGTTATCTTTTAGAGATGATCAAAAGCAGATGACATCAGGTGGTGTCATCATTGGCAAGACATAATTATGAAAGACTTTGATGACGTCACGTGATATTCAGAATTACCCTCATTATTTGAGCCTGGTTATGCCTGATTAGAAGCTGTGACGATGTAGAGGTAGAACATGCTGCAATACCAATAGACAGTGGTTCCATAAGTGCAACAGCATGTTTTAAAGAGCCACAATCTTCTGTCGACACTCATAGGCAGCAATATCACCCAGTCAAATTAGTTTTAAAATATTCAACAGGTTATCTGTACAGTTACCTTGAAATTGGAATTCTGGAAATTCAGAATTCAATGAATATAAATCTATTCCAACGCGCGTGAAGCGTGGGTGGAGAGTACCAAGATATGCGTGTGGCATAGTTAGAAATGTAAAACTATATTGAGCGAACAATACGTATGCTCTTGACCCGCCGCGTCATGTTCTGAACCCGTAGAGGCCACGAGACTACGGTATTTGATCATGAATAGAAATTGCTTGTCAATATTTATCACCTGAAATAGGTTCAAGAATTTAAATTTGTCATAGTTAAGCTGACTAAGACTTGTCAAAACCCGCTCGTTGTACCCAAAAGGTATACTGCGACAAGTCTTGTATGTAGATAGGGCACATATTCTAGGAAGTTGAATGGTCGCTGTTAACGTCATTGCTCTGACAGAGAAAAAGTCCTAGACTCCATTTTGCACACTCAGAAATGAATTATATACTAGTAATCATAAGGAATAGATCATTCTTTTCTTCTTGTGTGTTATGGCAACATCAAAAAGCAGACCGAATCACTGTCTTGAGTAACTTATACGAAGCCTAAGATAGACAAGTTAAACATGGTAAGTCAAAATAAATGAAATGTACAGAATGTATAAGTGCTCTTTGTATACAATAGTGCTTTTAATTGTTTCATTTTTATTCTTATAGGTGAAAAACTATTACATTCTGTTGTTAGTTTAAGAAGGGGTGAGATCCATATTCATTCCGGATCCGGTCGTCATCGTTAGAGAACAGCAGATAGTCCAGACCCAGCATTTCACGAACTACCACCCATTCACCATCTGGTAGATAAGGTGAGTGAATTGATATTCACTTTATTTCAGTACCATCAGACGGTGCCGTCTATATCCTAAAATGAATTGACGCCAACATGTGTGTTAAAGCGTTATCGAAAACCAACAGACCGTAGTTGCGAAAATCAGAACATGCAAGAAGACGTCTCGGTCAAAATGACGTCATGAAGTCCGTCACTAAAGTGTACGCATTGTGTGTGTGTTTATGCATTTACAATTTAATAAAGATTATGTTGAAGATTCTTATACAGTTCGACTGTTGCTTCCATAGTCAACACGTGCCATCATTTAAATACTTTCAAATTATTTAAAAGCTTAGTTGTATAGTAAGCTTGAAATTGAGATTATTGGAAGTAGAGGTTCAAAGTTGGAAATTGATTCCAACAGGCATGCACCGCGGGCGGAACTTAGCTTGAAATGCGTGTGGCCTATCAAGAGATTGACTCTATTACTCAACTATTGTAAACTTAAAAAAACGTGTTCTTATTACAACTCAGATATTAAATGACAACCGACTAGTCGGCCTATCGGCGACCATTTGCCATTAGCTGTCAATTGGCTTACTAGTAGGCCTATCGGCGATCAAGTGTCATTAGTTGTCAGCTTGCTTACTAGTAGGCCTATCGGCGATCATTTGTCATTAGCTGTCAACTCGCGTACGGTACTCACGGAGATGGCTAAGATTTAACACGTTAATCTCAAATTTCCTCAGGAAAATATCAATTTTCTCATAGAAAATGCCATTTACAAACTATGAGAATTGCTTTGGAAATTGTATCACTGGATCGATTGGCTCATTTTCGAGCCAGTCCTTTTGCACTGGTAACTTCTCAAAATAGCCGTCTCTTTGTCTAGAAATGGAACACTTTTATGGCCGTTTCTGGTCATCTTGAGGACTAAAGTGTTATCAGCATCATGGACATTTCTCGCGTATGATAAACGTCTATGATGTTGGATCGTACCATGTGGTGGAGATGGTGGGGTGGGGTGATATTAACATAACTGTTAGATTGAATTACAAACATCAATCGTCGCAAGATGCACATGTAGAGCAATATAGCGCATGCGGTTGCTAAGAAGTTATAGTTAAGCTGAATGAGCAATACTTGTCTGTGAGCTGCGCACATATGGAAGATGGCAAACTAGCAAGCCTAAGCATTGGCTACACAATTAGCGTATGAATGGATGTATGTGCTCTACTGAGCACCATTACGGTCACGCCTATATGCCCATTGCTCTACAATGTAGAGCAGGGAAAACACAACACTATGGCAGAACTTCACTTTCTCAATAATTACTAGCTGTGGATACTAGTAACAACATAGCCACACTCTTACTAAGTGTACCAAGCAATGAGCAGCGTCCTCGTCAGAGAGCATTGGTTACACACTGATCAACAAGGCTTATGAAACGGGAACTAACAGGTATGTTTTCCCATTACTGATTTGCCGATTTCTCAATTAACAGCGATTTCTTGAACGTGCAAATAATATGAAATTTAGATACATGTCCTAGTTTAATATCTGGTCAGTGTTTTACTTCCGGCTAACCGATGTTTCACAACGACGCTACTGGCCTTGATTCGACTCATGTTGACTATCACATTCTAGCTAACTAACATTTATAGACGTGTTTATAACGTTGCCAGGCGTTCATTGAACTTCGGCACGCATGGCATGAGGGACGACTCTCGAAAGCGATCTGAGCATACGTTTCTGATCCAGAAGAATCATAAGGTTTTAATGTGTAGATGCCAGCAACCATATTCCTCAACATGCCTAATCAAATATGCTGCCCTCGCCATCTGGTAGGCAATGTGTAAAACGTGATAGGGTGAGACATAAGAATGTAATACTCAGATTAAAGGATGAAAACATCAGAACACTCCTGCATTTATAGCGTCAACATACACCCACAACATTCGTCCAGTATTAGTGTTCGGCAATATCAAAGTGAAGCATAGTGTGTTTCACCTTAATCCGGAAAATTCTTTATTGTTAGAGATCAAACGTGGACTCAATCCGCACTTAATTAACTACAGGTATTCACTGAGAACAGGCAGCGATAAGAGGATTAATCAAATATACGTCCATCTATCGAAGATGCAAAAACTATGTTGTCACACATTGTGTTAATGATGTAATAGCACTCGAAGAACAGCCTCGGTTAGAAGTAGGGGCGTCGTGCAAGCCAAAAAATTGGGGCATCCGATTGGGGAGTGAGTCAGGGAGGAGGTGTCCCGCCCCCGCCTCCCTGGAAGCAGGCGGTTCCGGGGGTCTTCCCCCGGGAAAATCTTGAATTTAAATGTTCTGAAGTGTGTTTTTCTGCATTCTGAGCGATAATTGACCATCAGTATTGTGCTTTGACATTATGACTTTTTAACTTTCATATTACCATTGGTAATGTGAAAGTTAAAAAGTCATCTGAAAGCATAATACAGATGCTTAGTTATCACTCAGAATGCAGAAAAACACTTCTCAGAGCATCTAATTCTCCAAACCTGGACACCTTGAATCGCTGTACAGTGTGCGTCACGTGTGTGCGAGTGTAAATCAAATTAGTTCATAGAGGTATACCATTTGAATCAAGCTTTTGCGATCTAAGCAATAACAACTCTTCATATGAAAATACCAAATGTTAATCATTAATGAGACGAGCATAGTCGAGCAGTATTCAGTTATTTACAGAACTCAACGAACAAATAAAGTGCCATGGTTCTATATGCTAAGCACGTGATTGTCATGATTTTGCTAGGAAATTGGAATGTATCACCTGGAGTCATCTAGCTGTATAAATCCTATAGAAGTAAGAAGTATGTTATCGGCGCGAGACAAGACTCCAGAAGTTATCAACAGCTGTTCTGATATCAGATGATTGATTTGTTTTCTCTGCCTGAACTGCAACGACCATGAGATCGCTAAGTTGAGTCTATGTCATTGTACTTCGTAATGAGTTCTTCACGAATTTAAGAGCAGAGAAGGAACGTTCGCACGAGCATGATGGAACAGGTAGAGGTAGTATTAGGCTGGCCCTGTAGGTGGGGCTTAGAATACACCTTCCGTATCCTCTGCGTGTCGTACGAGGCGACTAAATGAGGTAAGGGTGAGGTACCCTGACAGAAACCTTGAGTGCTGAAGACGGAGGTTCCAGGCCGCACGGCGCATTCTAATAAACCATGGATCCACGCACTTAACGCTTACGATCATGTCGATAGTCACTTACAGGACTGGTGGTATGATCAGCGAATGAAAAGAAGAAGAAAAAGAAGTATTAGGTTATATGCGCGTCCAACGCTTGGATACAAACTTAGCATCCCACTCTCGACCATGTGTTCATAAATGGATTGAACACAGCTGTGGTCAACTTGCGGCGGAACGATGTTAAGGGCCTGGCAGAAGAGACTGTATTCCAGATGTATATCTTCGTTGTTCAAATCCCCGGGATAAAATGTCTGCAATGTCTTGGTTTTGGAAGTTTTGCAGTTGATGGACGGATTAAACAATCGGCACAGCACAGGAGTGTCATAACAACATGACCAAATCTGCATCGTAATGCTGACACCAAAAGATCAAGTACTTCAACATGGAGTGAAATTCTGAGTAGGGATTTTCCTGTAACAACTGCTTCATTCTGCCAGTATTGGTCAATGCTCTTTGAAACCTTCCGAACACGTTGTTCAACAAACTCAACACTTATTGGTTCAGCCATTGTTGTTGCTTGTTGCCAGTACTTATCAAATGTTTCTTCCTTCCGTCCTTCGGCAATGTTTGCTATGAGAGCTGCCACTTGAAGAGCAGCAGCGGCAATGTTTAGGGATTTGCTTTGCAATGACTTGGATGATAAACGTCTATGATGTTGGATCGTACCATGTGGTGGAGATGGTGGGGTGGGGTGGTATTAACATAACTGTTAGATTGAATTACAAACATCAAGCGTCGCAAGATGCACATGTAGAGCAATATAGCGCATGCGGTTGCTAAGAAGTTATAGTTAAGCTGAATGAGCAATACTTGTCTGTGAGCTGCGCACATATGGAAGATGGCAAACTAGCAAGCCTAAGCATTGGCTACACAATTAGCGTATGAATGGCTGTGTTCGAAAGGCTCGACAGATCTGATATAATGGTCAAAATCAAACACAATTCGAAGTCGATCGATTTCATGAGAGAAGCTGCGTCTCCACCCGTTTTTCGATCATGGCTGGGTGTCTTCCATAATTAGTTCTAATGTACTCTTGACGGCAACAATATTGTTCAAACGAGCTTTGCAGTTATCGACTCGAGATGCCCATCGTGTTGTCGAGAGGGAATGGAGCGTTTGGCTTCCATCTGTAGAAGAATCTTCCTTCTTCTCAACCTCAGACTGGGTCTGATTGAATACAGCATACCGCTGTGTAGAGCCTTCTATAAACACATATAGAGGCTTTCAACTACACCAAAGAAGTGCCTAACTTTTGTGTTTTCGAACAGGTATCCACAATAGCAAGGTTCAGTCGATGAGTATAGCAATGAACAAAATATGCGCAGGCATGTCATGTTCTCATGTAGGCCTACCTTTGCAGAGTTGTAATTATAGCCTAACGGCTAACTCTCGCATAGATCTATAGGCCCTGCCTAATGCAAACAGGATGCGCTGACATAGCACAATTATTGGTCGTGGTCTGATGACCTCATTTCCCTCGATGAAGCTACGGTAGCCTGTTATAAATAATCCATTACGGCATTATTCGTTAATGAACCAACCATGTCACGGTTTGCACATTACACAAGTAACATTACATTTGATGATGCGAAGTTACCTTACCCCTCCTACCCTCCCACCGACACCTCCATATGTTATTGTATGTTAGCTGTTTCACGATCAGACCCGCCGCTGTTTGAAATTTGAAAAGATTTTTTGGGGTGGGGTTGGGGGGGGGGGGTTCCAGGCTCCCCCGCGCACCTTAGGCACGACGCCATTCGTTAGAATCAGTCACAAATGTGCGCTGTGGTTCACGGTTCCGAGTAAGGTCGGGCGGTATCATACTGAGAACTGGCATGTCAATTTCGGTGGTATGCATACAGAGTGCTATAAAACCCGTTCATAACAATATCGATAAGCAAACTGCTTTGTAACTTTAAGAGTTGCATATCCATTAGATACCGGGATAATGGCATATCCCTTAGATACCGGGATAAGAACTTTTCGAAATTATTTCATATTTGAGATTGTTTGATTGTTTGCTAGTGTAGCGTGAAGACATAAATAATAGTAATTTAATAATAACAATAATCTAACACGAACAGGGGAGACGACGGGTACCAGTTTCTGTTTACTGTGTTCGGATCGACGTTTGCTCATAAAAATATTCCATTTATTCGACAGAATAATTCCTTTCGCCACTTCCAGACTTCGGCATTTAAAACCTATTTAAAACCTATTTTACATCTTGACGCCATGAAAACGGCTGCAAAAAAGACGCCGCATTCCATTTACACGTGTGGGTTGCGGCTCTTACTAATTTACTGATTCGGAAATTCAGACACAGTTTTCCCGTTACATTAATATGCTAATGTCCCAGAATACCGTTTCTGGCCATCTGGTAACGGGCGTGTCCGCGCGTCTTGATCTTGATGCGCAGGGGGATTGTACATCCTGTGCAACTTATCGAGCAACAAGAACAAGTTCCAAAAGGGAAGATTTTGCAGAGCGCTCTGCGAGATGGAACTATACATTTTATTAGAGCGCTCTGCTATTTCGTAAAACATGTTGGAGGTGAATCCCGAAAACAAAACATTGTTTTAGTCTATGGCATAAGTGTGCGTGATATATGGCGCATATATATTATATTACGTCATAAGCTATCGCGCAAAACATGCGCTCTTTCAAAACATTTTCGCTCGGAATATAATGGCATACACTAAATGCCTAAAAATGTCCTGATGCATAGATGAACCACCATAGCTTTAAGACTAATTCGTTCATTGTATGAAATGTTTCCAGCCACCTAGACAATAGCTAAATGAGCAATGCAATATGCCCACCAATTACACCAATAGAAGCCCTCTTTAAAATGTTAGACAAGCATAATAGTCTTTAAAACATTGTACTCAATAACGGCTTCAAGTCCAGTATGTCCTCATTTACTATTCCTTTGACCGCCCATTCAGATCGCCATTAAGTACTGTCAGAAATGAATATCAAAAGCATCTTCAATTTGTCATCATACATCCTTGAACAACACGCTGCCCCCCAAAAATGGCTACCCATCCTAGATCACGCCGTGGCAGATAACGCAGCAAAATGCAGTCATAATGGATAGATCGATCTATCATGTACAGGCCGAAGTCACAATCAAAATGAATAACAAGTACACATATTGATGCATGGCATCAATGGTAAATAGCGTGCCTGGTGGTTATTATAATTCTGAGAATAAACTCAACGGTTTCATGAAAAAATGAAGTTATATAAAGGGATACAATAAACACAAAATAAGGAATATTTCTTGCAAACAGATATGGGCAGTATTAGCTATGGGCTAGGAAAAGCAGCTTATATTTTTGGTCAGTCCAACAATTTTTCGATCCATCCTTTTTCTCCAGCCCAAACTCCTTAGCAGAAAGAGGAACAGACAAAATTAAGAGCAGCCAGTGATGAGAAAATTGCACTACTGCATCAACAGAGTGTAACAGATCAAATGTGGGTCATTAGGTATCAACAACATGTAAAGATAAAGAAATCAACAGAGCTGGTAACCCAGTCAGTAGAAAATCAGCGCAAGACGCAGTACAGACCCTGAAACCCATTCAAACGTATTAAAGAAAAACTGTAAAGAATATTTTAAACCTAAATCTTGATACCTTCTTAAACAGACGTGAGGAGCTTATTACCCGGAAATATATTGGTGAAATATACACTGCTATGCTAGTGAAATGCACAAAGCAAGTATATTTTGTATGTAATACATGACCCCGATCTGTACCGACAGATAACCTTTTCAACAAAGTTAAGTGGCCAGGATAGAACCAATACCGTGAACCTAATTTTCTCCAACGAAAATGATATACCAGAAAACATTCTGACTGAAGACCCATTGGAAAACATCGTGATCTGTTTCATTTAGCTATCATATCTATGTCACCTATTAAATGATATCTTTACTGGAAACAGTGACAAACTATTAAATCAAATATTTTTGCTAGACAAAAAGGCCAAAATTGGCCTCCACCGTTGTAATGATGACGATCTTGTTGACCATATGTGCAAATGTTAGGGCATTAGCCTGATAAGTCAGGTTCTACCAGTACACGCGGCTAATAATATGGGATATATAGAAATATTTTCACATTACTATAATAAATATTTGGTGGTAGAATTATTACAATATTTCGCACAGCACGAGAACATAGTGACTTCTACATGGCCTTATGTTCGAAAACTGGCTACAAGGCATGTAGAGATATTCCAGTCCCGAATATAGTACATTATTGTAATTTGACAATGTTGTGCCACTGCTAAATTGCATATGACGAAATTACTGTATAGTAAACATTTCTTTAAACCTTTGATACTTTATTAGCGTATTCATATACATATCTAACCATATGGCTGAACTTCTGGGGTCGAACCTATTGCAAACAGTGTGGTACAGAAAATCGTTGATCTGACAGAATTTGCGCCAATTTTCGGTATTGAATTGTGTACTATGAAATTACGTTCCTGTAGAATCGTTTTTTAATTCGGAATACAACTAGCATATTTCCTGTAAGTATTTGTGAGTGAAATTCTGGGGTGAACGTATTGCAATGAAAACCATGAATCATACTAAGTTTGAGCTTATTTACGTTACACAATTTTTAAATCTCACTACGTTATGCCTATACCTATCTAAACATATCGGTGATATTCTGGGCCGAACCCATTATGAGCGATATGTCAGGACATATCGACACCTATCTGAATGTGGTGAATGGGAACTAACCATATTATAATGGGGCCATATGGCGAATATGTAACAACATATTACCAAATTACTTGATGGTAGGATCGTTCAAAAGCGCAGCTATATGTAAAAAAATTGATTACAAACTGAGATTCTAATACTGAATATAGTAAATTGTTGGCATTTGACAACTGTCCGTGACTACTAAATTGAATATTACGAAATTACTACGTGGATAGAAATCTCAAGATTCATTAGCGTATTCATATCCCTATCTAACCATATGGATGAACTTATGTAGCCACACATATTGCAGACGGTAGGGTATTGAACACCACATATCTGCCAACATTGGAACAAATGTATGCGATGAAATTGCATACTACGAAAATACTTCACGTTCGAATTCTTTTAAATTCCCAATGTAACTAGCATATTCAAACTCCTATACGTCTATGTGAGCGAAGTTCTGGAACCGACCATATTACGGAAAGTAGGGCACCGAAAACCACGAATACACCATCATATAAGCCAAATTTTGCGTATTAAAATTACTTCATCTAGAATTTGTTAGATTCGGAATATAACTAGCTTATTAAATCTCAAGTCTATGTGGGGTAAATTATGGGGCTGAACATACTACAGACAGTAGGGCACTGAAAACTGTGGTGGTTTATTAATACAATGAACCTTTCCAGTTTAGCCCATCTCTAGCTAAACTCCACTCATACCACTCTGGAGTTGGGATCGATGGATTTCTGAACCACAAGACGATAAATTTCAAGAAAACTATACGGGTAAGCCGTGGAATATTTTGAATATTTTGACACTAAATTGACTGGGTCCTGTTGCTGCCTATGGCAGCAACAGCGGCCAGTCAAATTATTTTCAAAATATTCAACAGCATTTTTATTAAATTAACAAATGTCAGATTATTAAGCATTTAAGATGAACTAAATCGAGTCAGTCATGGCGTCATTATTATGACGTTATCCTATGCGTCACTTAATTAATTACGACGTCATATGACGTAATATGATGGATAGACAACCTGAAAAGGCGCATTAGCAAGTGGTATTAATTACCCTCGCTCCGTCAGAGGATGAGTGTGTTGTATTCGGGTCTATGTGCGTTCGGGATGGCAAGGGTCTACAATCTATGATTGACCTTGTTAAAATATGTGACCTATAAATATGGGTGGTCTCTTAATGCAAGTGGTCAATATTGTGTGGGCCACGCATCACCAAGTGGTATTAGCCATGTAATGCTCAATTTGCTCATGCGAATTTCAATAGAGAGATCCATTTCTAGGTATGCCACGCCTATTTCTAGCTAAGCTCCACCCCTTTTGCGTGTTGGAATCGATGTATATATATACGCTGAATACTGAATTCCCAGACTTCCAATTTCACGGTAACGATACAGGTAAGCTGATGACTATTTTGAAACTAATTTGACTGGGTGCAACGAAAACCATGAATGGCCTAAATTTGAGCCGAAATTATTTCATGGTAGATAGTTTTAAATCTCACTACTCCGTAAGCGTATGCCTATACCTATCTAAACATATGGGTGACATTCTGGGGCCGAACCCATTATGAGCGATATGCCAGGACATACCGACACCTATCTGAATGTGGTGAATGAGAACAAACCATATTACAATGGGGACATACGGCGAATATGTAACTACCTACGATGAGATTATTTGATGGTAGAATTGTGCAAAAGCACCTGCTCATATTGAGTTATATACATCCATATATAAAAAAAATTATTGCAAATCGAGAACAGACATTCTGATACCGAATATAGTAAATTGTTGTCATTTGACAACTGTCCGTGGCTACTAAATCGAATATTCCGAAATTACTACGTGGTAGAAAACTCCAGATTCATTAGCGTATTCATATCGCTATCCAACCATATCGGTGAAATTATGTGGCCAAACATATTGCAGACAGGTAATAGTAGTAACACGTACAAAGCGGCCGACCTTAGCTAGAAATGGGCGGGGCATAGCTAGATATGAACCCCTCTTTTACTCCTTTCAAAGGATTAGTGGCATGCATTGTTTGATCTAAAACTGCTGAAAGTATGAAAGTCCATCATCTTGCAACTCAGCTGTCACTGAAGGCTTACTTCGTGATCTGGGCGTTGACTCAAGAGTCCGCTAAATACGCGGTACGCTTAGTGCCGGCTAACCTGGTGGGCAATCATCATCGTCGGTTCGTTACATGCCCTGATCAGATAAGAGCCTATTTCCATCAAGCATCACCGAGCAGATTTTCAATACAGGAAATTATAGCATTATGCTCGCGCTACAAGACGTTTTTCTATGAGGATCTTTATCCTGATAACTGTCAGAGAGCAAAGATAAGCTGCCAACGTATTTTGTATCTGAATAAGTGACGGAGTACTACTCCAACATAATATAAAGGGAATTCATGTTTGGTGTGATATTCTGACCAAACGCAAATATAAATGGATGTCACATGGTTACAGAGTAACATGCACAAGAAACAAGAATTAGCAGTGCATAAATTCAGACATGTTTCAGACAAGAAAATGATATATATTACGGGAAAGTAATGACTGTAACACCGGCTCTGCAGCACCATACATATAGCCGTAGTCTATTTGGTTGTTTATTCTGATACCGACGTTAGCTGACCGCCCTTCCGAAATCTGTTTAGTTCAAGGTTGGGGGATGATTGGACTTGCAGGACCGGCACATAGTGCCTTATCCCTCTTTACCTCGTCCTCGTAAAAACGCTAAAAACGCTAAAAACGAATCGTGTCTGTGCTTCAGCGGAAAATACGTATTGGATAGTGGGGTTTGGTGCATCTGCAGGAAAAGAAACAGATGTGATGGAACAGGTTTTGACGCGAGATTCTTTAAACCGAACCAGGCAACGTATCATATGATGGCCCGGCATCAAGTATCAAATTTCCAGCGAGGTTCGCAACATTATCTTAGCTATGCTGGAAATTATTTACTACACTAGAACCACGATACGAGGTGGATATCCCCGGGCGAGCTTGGGATTACATCGTCAATGGATAAAATAGAAAGCCAACCACACTGTGTATGCCCCATCATTACCAGTACTGTATTCTGTCTAATAATATACATGTGTATTTACCCGTAATTCTAATGGACTACCGTAACACGTATCACGCAAAGACAGACGCCACACATTTTCACTCAGCAGTCAGAAGAAATTGTAAATTCAGTGAAATTATTGATATTTAATATTAAAAATTTCGTTGAGCTATTATAATTATATTTTTTGTTTTAGTCAGATATTTATTTGAAGGCAAGAGATAGTTTCTGGGGAGCATGCCCGCTGAAACCCCATCCCACCCCAACCCAATAGGCAATTAGCTACAGATGTTGGATCGCAAAGAACAGGTGCCAGGATCTAATGTTCATTCCGGCGAGCTTTGTTTTCTCGCAATAAATAGTGCTTATAGACAACCCTCAAACTTCCACCTGGCGAATTAGTCTAAGAATAACTAACCTGCTAATGCGGGTATGGCTGGAGAATAATAGTATGCACGTGTCTTATTGGCACATATTTAACTTATAATAATTTAAACATTTATTCACCTGATTGAGTTAGAGGGATCTGAACTGTCTCTCAAGTAGTTGGCATCACGATCAAACACGTGACATATTAGCTGACGTCACAATCAAAATAACCTTGCTCCGTCGCGAAATCGAAAAGTCGGTGACGGAATTTACTAATTGTATATCTTTGATGAATTTCTAATTTAATAAACATTCTGGCTAATTTGATTGGAAGTTGTTGCTGCCTATTGCAAATGCATTTGCACCTGATCTGATGTTGGAATTTGTTTATCAAATCAGCCATATAAAGAGGTTCAAATTGACTTTTATTAATGGGAATCACGACGAGTATAATAACAAAGTCTTATGCTTCCTTCGCATTGAAAAATGTAATGGATGTTAGGCATGGCTTTCCACATGACAACCATGAAGGTATAAGAAGTGTAAATGGCCGATGTTGGTACTTGAGCATGCGATGGACAATGAAAGCAATTTGATGACCAGTTTCCCCATACCAGCAAACACGAAATGATAATGTTCAGCTAAGGTATATCCACAAAGGATAAAAAAAATATCAAATTGTAAATATTTGACTGACGAATTAGCTACTCGTCGGGACCGGTCGCAACCCTACTTAGGCATAAATCTATGAATAAGTTGTGAAACAAGAGCGGAATACTTAAGCATATATGCTAATCTATGAATAGGTTGTCAAATACTATCGGGGTGCTTAAACATGTATGGCAATCGATGAATAGGTTGTCAAACAAGATCGGAATGCTTAATCATGTATGGTAATCTATGAATAGGCTGCCAAACAAGATCGGAATGCATGAGCATGTATGGTAATCTATGAATAGGTTGTGAAACAAGATCGGAATGCTTAAACATGTATGCATTTTAATCTATGAATAGGTTGTCAAACAAGATCGGAATGCATGAGCATGCATGGTAATCTATGAATAGGTTGTCAAACAAGATCGAAAAGCCTAAGCATGTATGGCACTCAAACTTGATAAGCTGATCAAAACATGAATATTACTGTTAACTGGATAAACATCCATTATTTTGGTCTGGATTGAATAGGTTTTTAATTCGGATGATAATCGTGCTGGTGGGTGATTCAAGAAGAAAATGAATGGAAGTGCGTTCAGCCATAATGATGTAACGTAAACATCTGACCAATCAAGCTCCATTTTGCAGAAGACTTAGAAGAGGCATAACAATACAAGCTTGAACGGAATTTCTGTATAGAAATCGAAGCTTCGGCACCGCTTCAGCATCTAATGATTACGACGTTAGACGTTCGGCTGCTCGTGTTAGTTATCGTAGTATTTGAAGCTGTAAGACTAATTAATCAATTTGTCAGAGCGACATAAAACGTATTCCAGTATGGGAAATGAAAATTGCAAGAAAATGTGGAATGAACGGCCATAGGCGTATGTGATGGAATTTTTCAGAAGTGGCAAAAGTTATGTGCCTTAATAGTACTACTTATTAGTAGGGTGACCAGATTTCAGCACAAGATCTGTATGTAGGAAGATGGTTAACATTAATACGTTAGCAAGCAGCTAAAGATGAACATATTATACATTGAATACTCATATCCCGTTTGTTTTGATCTATATATCTTAATTACAGTTTTTGTGAACTAATCTTCCAATGCAAACATTTCTAAGTTATAACCAACCGTATAGCTTCAGATTAGCAATTTAGTCCATGTAAATTAGGCTTTAACCCGCCACAGTAACAGTAATGAACTCACTTTTATTTTGTCTATTTAGATATTAGAAATGATGCACATGCTAATAAAATCTTTGAGTTGAACATATATATATGCCCACTCTATGACATCACAACCCAACATTTGACAATGGAGTGCAATGCTGGTTGCAGCTTGCAAACCATTTCTATATTCACCCACCCCTAATTGCGACGCAAATTAAATCACTGTTATTGTATGTGTTTAGGTCTTAAACATGATGCAGAAAAATCTATTAAAATCTTTTGTGTGCAGCATGTGGAAGTCAGGATGGCTACCAATATGGCCTCTTATATATATATATATATATATATATATATATATATATATATATATACGTATGCGCCTGGTTTACAGGCTACTTCCACTTGCGTGCTCAGCCAACTTTCTCGAAAACGGTTCATATTAGTTCGTATTATGAGCAGATAGAATCATGTCTCCAATCTACTAAAAATTATGTCTTCTGCTCCGCATGAAAAATGTATGACGTCACAACACAATAGTTGACGCTGAAGTTCGATGTTCACCAGGAGGAAAACAATGAGAAACTTCTTCGTCCAGCTCATTCAAAAATACAATTTAATGTAGGAGCAGGTTACAACAGTTTAGCAGAGGATATCGCTGCTTTAATCAATGCCGTTTTCCCAAAACAATTAACATATCATGGGTAAACGAAGGTGTAGAAGCGGTATTGCAGTGGCATACAGCAAAATTCCACAATAACTGCAGGCTTCTGTACAGACAAAGCCGGCTTCAGCGACCTGTGAAAAGGGAAAACATTGACACGCAGTCGAGCACATGTGTTGAAAAGCAACATAATATAATCTAAAACAGCTCTGTGTACACATTCTGTGAAAAACATGCTAGCCCATCTGATCCACTCCACGAGACAATGACTAACACGATTGGTGAGAGAGTCAAAATATGTGCACCAAAGCCCGTCGATTGGCATTTCTTATCAAAGGTATCCACTGGGGATCTTGCTGCTAGCGAAGCCCAATATCATGCAAAGTGTTTGGTTGCCTCATACAATACAGCAGCTAAAGCCAACACATCTGAGCAAAATGACATTTGTGAAAGCGGTGGAACAGAAACAGTGCATGTGCGAGAATTTGCAGAGCCTGCCACATGTATTGAGGGCACGTTCGCTGACAGAGAAGAACAAAACTCTCCATCAGTTTTTTTAACTTCCGGATCGTGTAAGGCTGCATAGGGATAGTCTTCTACATCTCAAGGTGCCTTCTCCATTCATGCATTCAACAAGGCTAAATGATCAGATTTTAGACAAGTTTTCTGAACTCCAGGATTTTAAAGAAGGGCGTGGTATTCTATTGATGTCCACTGAGTACGTTGGGGCTGCTTTGTGGAAAGCATGTGAGAATGATACGGATGGGGATGCATTTATACTAGTCCGAGCAGCACGAACTATGCGCAAGGAAATGCTAAATACAACAGCCCAGTTCCATAGTGCCGTTCCTGTGAATTGCCAAGTGGAAGCTATTCCCACATCATTGCTGTCTCTTGTGGTAATGTTGTGCTATATTGCTAACATCACTGCACAATCACTTGCAGCACAGACCCAATCATGGTTGAGCATTGTTCAGCCTATAGTCTTTAACGGTGTGGCTCGCAGTGGAAGACAAATGCAAACAACATGTCACAACATATCTCATGAGCCACCTCTGCCAGTGTAATCGGGGTCCTCCTACATAACAAGGCACGAAGACGAGAACCAGTTGAGACACTCCATAACCGGGGTCTATCAGAGTCATATGACAGAGTTCTTGAAAACGCAACAGCTATGGATACTAAGATATGCAAGTACTATGCTAAGTTGAACACTGAATGGCCTCCACAGCTGTAAAAGGGTGTCTTCACTGTATCTACAAGGGCAACATCAATCACCAAAATAATTGCAACAACAGCGAAGAGCTCATTCAATGGCACATGTATCTCCGTGGTTCGGCACCTTAACGGTATTGACCAGACTGCTGCATTTGCGCCTGGTTTGACACTTGAAGGACCTTCTAATAACGCTTCTGTACCGACCAACCTGTCTCGGGCGAACCTACACAGACTCCCCTCACCCTACGCACACGTGCTCCTTGTGATACACTGCAAGCTCTCCTGCCCTGTTCACAGCATAATCCAGTCAGTGACGACTGACTTCGCTCGCATGACCCTTTGTGTATAAATGGAATACAGGTGGCTGAAGCACGTTTGTATGACTATAAAAGCAGGAAAAGACGCAACTCATGATGCCTGGTCGGCTTTTCATGCTGCAATGGTGTCCATGGTGAAACACTCACTAGATGTCATCAACGAAGTCACAGATCTCACAAACACGAGACAGGCACCTGCTGTTGCAGTTGACCAAGCACTATTCGCCATTGCGAAGAACATCCAACGGAATGGCCATTAGTTTATGGAAAGGCAAGGTTTGTCTTGATCTTGGGAGACCGCCACATTTAATTACCGCTTTAAAGACACAATGTGATCTTCTTAATGCCAGTGGATGGTCATGAGCACTGGAGCAGGCAGGAGTCACTGCCGCTGGCACTGCAGACTAATTTATGAAAGTAACCCACATTACCCGCGCAATGTGTGTGCGACAACTGACAGCTTGCTTCATATGCCAATCCTTGTAAGAAGTACACCAGCAGTATGTGACTTCTATAGAACCTGGTATTGATGCCAATAGTTTGAGAGACTGGAGCAATCAAGGGAGCAGTCAACCCATGTTCAAATTTTCGTTTACCGTCTTAAGAGCTGCAGCTCACTGTGCTAGTGGGTGGGCATTCTATCAGAACTGGTAACTTCCACCTGTATATCCAGTCACTTACAAGGCGTGTGTACTAGATTTTCTCTCTAGACCACTTCAACTATTCACGTTGGATATCAGCTCATACCCGTGAGATGGTGACCTTGTCACATTTTCATCCTCACATAAATAGAGAGTTCTTGAAAGGACATTTTACAGTCAAGAAGACAAGCCATTCTGTGTCGAAGATTGCTATCGATCAAGCGCACGAGCAAAACACAACTGTTGTAAAAGATGATGGTGGCGCTGTTAGTCTAACTAAAGTCCACACTGCCCTTCAGAGGTGGATGGTCAGTTGACCAGAGATGACACGCATCATCAACGACTTTGAAACATCAAGTAATCGTGTCTCGATTACCCTTGACATGCACCACAATTGTCAGCGATTAGCTACATAGAACGGCATCTTACAAGATGTGAAGGCATTGAAAGCTATATTTGATGATTATGGAAATCCATTCTTCGAAAGGAGCGGTAATCTACGTATTCTAAATACAAAGGACATAGCTGATAAAGCTGGTGTCTATACAGTGTATAAGATTGAGGCCCTTGGTATGGAACAGAACAATGATATGGTGAAGGAATGGCTTATCGCGAGAATAAAGCCACTAGATAACACCATAAAGAAAAATTTGCTTCGTCGTTTCAGTACACCAAAACCACGTCAAAAGACAAAAGCACTGGAAATTATGACAGAAATAAATAGTGTAAGAAATCTGTTCTCCAGACTATATGGTGCATGCCATGTTCGTAATGGCAATCTTGCCACGTCGTGTTTCGCTCATGAGAATCAGTCCTGCCCACCACCATTGTCAGATCGAGGAAAACGCAGACTGGGTACGAAAATCTGATATTGTTTCCTGCCTCGAAGATACAGTCGTAAACGTGAAATCAAAACAAGTCCAGTTGCGTATGTTTTCATATTAGATGGACCAGCCATTGCCAACATGTAGAAGACTGAATCTGTCCAAACATTCAGGGAGAATGTTTTTCTTCCATACATAAGGTTCCATCTAAAAAAGGCTCAAAGTGTATACACAATATGGGATGAATATGGACTAGGTACAATGAAGGAGAAAACACGAGACATGACAGGCTCGCTGACAACAAGAAAGAGCTATTTGCCTTTCTAAGCAGAGAGGTTATTATCGGCATGCTGCTTGATGATGCAGTTTGTCGTCAAGCAACACACACAGAAGGACGCCCACGAGAAAGTAGATAGCTGCATAATGATCCGTGACGTTGCTGTATTGGCTGTTTATGTGTTCGCGTGGCTGTCATCAGCATTGACTGCATTATGGATGACTTTTGGTGAAGGCAAGTATTATCGATTAATTTATGTACACAAGATCTGTACTGCAATTGGTCATGAGAAGTCTCTGGCACTTCCAATGTGTCATGCTTTTACGGGCTGTGACAATGTTTCCTGTTTCGCTGGCAGGGACAAAAGTATGTATCCTGAATTCACATCCACCTTCATTGCATTAATGTGACAACCACAGCATTTAGATGTGGCTGCTGCTGCTATAGACATGTTAGAGAGATGTATCGTTCTACTGTATAATAAAACACGTTTCAGATGCCATATAAATGAGCCAAGAGTTGACTTGTTTGCCCGAATATGCCGGGATATAAATAATATTCCACCAACGCAATGTGGTCTTATGCAGCATGTGAGAACTGCTTACCAGGCTGGATATGGCTGGAGACAGTCTCTCGAACCAGTGACCGAGCGTCCACAACTAGGAGGATGGGCCTGGACATGTACTGATGGAAGAACATGGGCATGTGTGTGGTGCAACATCGCAGAAGCCAGCAACGTGTGCAGATAACTTTTTGCGCTGTGGCTGCACCAAAGGATGTCATGCACACGACAAGTGTATGAAGGCTGCACGATCTGTCACCTATATGCTACACTAAGCGTCTTTTGTAATAAGGCAGCGACGCCCGTTAGAACATCATGAGATGTATGGAGAGTGTGAGCGAGATAAGGAGGGCGGGAGGGGTAGAGAGAAAGGGGAGTGAGTGAGGAATGACGAAGGGGGATGAGAGGGGGAGACATGGGGAGAGAGAGAGAGAAATATGTGGGAGTATGGGGCGGGGGAAGGGGAGGGGAGAGGAATGAACGGAAGATTGAGGTATACATAGGATGGTCGGGGTGCGGTGGGGTGGACAGATGGAGTGAGGAAAGGATCAAGGCAGGGAGAGAGACAGAGAGAGAGAGAGAGAGAGAGAGAGAGAGAGAGAGAGAGAGAGAGAGAGAGAGAGAGAGAGAGAGAGATAGAGATTGGGCAGAGAGTTAGATGTAGTGATGAGTGATAGATAGATAGATAGATGGAGAGTTTGAGGGCGATAGGGAGAGAGTGAGAGCTGGAGTAGGGAGAGAGAGGGGTGTGAGGGAGGAATGGGGGAAGGATGGGAAGAGAGGGGTGCGGAAGGGAGACCTGGGGAGACAGAGAGAGATGGGGATGAATGGAGGGAATGAGAGAGGGCGGGAGGGAGGGAAAAGAGAGAGGGGCGGAGTGAGGGAATAAGAGATAGAGGCAGAGAGAGAGGGAGAGCGAGGGAGGGGGGGGGGGCGTAGGAAGGGAGCGGGAGGGGAGTGCGTGAGGAACTGGGTAGGGGAAGGGAGGACCGAAGGAGGCAGACAGAGGTGGGGTGAGATGGAGTAAGGGAGGGATGAAAGGAGTTAGTGAAAGAGATGGAAGTGGCGGGGCGAGTGTGGGGCGGGGGTGGGGGCGGCTGAGAGGGCTGAAGGGAGTGAGAGAGCTACGTACAATTACCAGCGACTGACATCAACACATCCGCTCGTCCACCTGCCCACCCGTCTAACTGCCCACCCATCCGCTCACAAGTACACCCGTCTACCCAGAAGCAAACACGCTCAAACGTGCAAATATACCCTCATGCACCACACCCACCAACGTGCATGCCTACGCACGTACAGATTGCAATCCTGTGATTTATAGTACGTGCATTGCAAAAGTAACTTGTGTATTGAAGATAATGATGCCGTAAGAAATGTATTTAACAGTTTCTTTGTATTTCTCACTCAGGATCTGAATCTCATTATCTGTTAGAGAAGATCAAAGGCGTCTGACGTCACATGAAGACGACGATTACCATAATTTGCCAGACATCATTATCATACCATATGACAGTTGGGCTGGCTCTGTAGATGGATAGAGAGACAGCGCGCACTGCTGGCGTGCTCGAATCGATTTCTATGTTTGAAAGCTAAATTCACAGAATCTAAATGTCCGGATAACTGTACAATCAAGCTTGTGGATATTTTGAAGCAAAAAAGGTATTTGACTTGTGCGCACGCGTGTGTGCGCGTGCCTACATGCGTGTGCGTGTGCATGTGCATGTGCGTGCGTGCGTGCGTGCGTGCGTGCGTGCGTGCGTGCGTGCGTGCGTGCGTGCGTGCGTGCGTGCGTGCGTGCGTGCGTGCGTGCGTGTGCGTGTGCGTGTGCATGTGCGTGTGTGCGTGTGTTGCTGCATAGAGAGACAAACGTTCCCAGTAAAATTAGTTTCAGAATTATGCTTAATAAATTGTAAATTCATCAAATACATTGAATTCGTACACTCCAGTGACGCACCTTTCCAGAATCGTGACGGAGCTATGTCTTTTTTTCGTCGTGATTATATATGATTGACTTCTCTCCAACAACACCGTATACCGGCGCCACAACGTAATTCATATGGTAAACTTATGAAATGTGGCAAGCAACGCAGTGTTATCGCAATACAGATCAGTCATTAGTGACAATGGCGGATTCCAGTTCATCCATCAATCATATAATGCCATAATCAGCTACATGACATGCATGCTGACGTGATAATCTAATACGTCATGAATGGCCTAACTAGGTTAGTCACGAACGCTTAATTGATGACTGACTAAGCGTTGTTGTACTAATTGTATGTCTTTGCTATTTAATAAACGGAACGTAGCTATAGATGGGCGGGGTATAGCTATAACTGGATTTCTCCATTGACGTGCATCAGGGATCAGTTGACGACATCTATGTGTGGGCTTAGCGGTGGGATTGCATCAAAAAGCCATTGTATCATCTAAAAAGTATGAGTTTGCCGTGGTACACGTAGGTTCATATGATATCATAAAGCAAATATTAGACATTATGATGAACGACAACAGCTCTCTTACTGAAAAGGCGAGGGCTATCAACCCATGAACCGACATAATGGATTCCTCGTCGCTTCCTGGTCCCGATCACCATGATCGCGCTGAGAACGATTTACATTCTCTGACACATTACGTAACGATCACGTTAATCAATAACACAATTCTTAAATGGAAATGGGGAGACCATGCAGACCGAATCCATCCATATCATGATGGATTAACCTTAATATCCAGTAACATTGCAAGCTATATCTGTACAACCATACTCAAACTCGTATCTACAATTCGGGAATATTCGGAGTAGAGGATGTCAGTGAGGCGGATACAGTAGCATTCTGGTTAACCACAAGACATCACTCATCTCATGTCAATCCCATTCCTATTTCTAATCGATTCAATGCTTTTTGCAACGTAAATACGAATAAAGTTATATGAACCTATGTTCAGCTATTCGAAAAATTCCAAATCACAACACTTCAAGAATACTTACCGAATGCTCTAGACGTTTTTAGTCTGCAGGGAAAGCCACCGTACGTGTCGCGTGCAAAATCTTTCAAGGTACACTGACATGAAGAGGAGTACATGGGCACACGCACTCGCCCCCATTCCACAACGTGTTGGTGAAATTACAATTTGTCACAGATTCTGCCAAAGTGACAGCTATCAGTTGTCTATGCGAGGCTATGAGATAACAATTTTCAAAGAATATGTCGCATTTAATGGCACACACGCCCACCCCCGCCCCATTAGTAGTCATCGCGCGTGTGTAAATCTTCATCACTCCGAGTCCAAGCTAACTCACGACTGATAAATCCCATGTGATTAGTTTTGCACAACAATAAATGCGCACAATTTTAACTTATTAAAATATTATAAGTTCTTTTCCCATATAAAACACTAATTATTGGTCGTAGTAACCCTTTTATGCGCAAGCCGGCCAAACCCGCTATCTGCTGTTGGCTTGGAAAATGTCATTTTGCAGTCCAAGAGGTGACTATTTTTTTTAATGTAACACTGGAATGACTGGCTCGGTGCTCGCTAAATGTCCAAGTATAGTCTTCTCTTTGACTGCAAATGGACAGTGAATAAGGCGATATGATGATTTTCTTGAAAAAAATTAAGAAAAGTCTGAGGATTGCGTTAATCCTTCATAAATATACTAATAAATCAAAGTGATTATAATTTATTAAAATAACCATTCATCGTTCATACAGAGTAATTATATATAGCAACACTCCTAAAAGACTTATATCACTATAACTAGTACAATCTGCCAAAATTCGCCTTACTTTGATACTAGATGGCCACAAGTTGATGCACAACGTGGATGGATCAAGCGCTCACTACTGAGTGCCACAAATACATGTACACCTTAGGCCTTTTTGGTGTCTGGATAGAGGCCTATTGGCGATTGTTGAGCAGGTGTGAGACACTGATGGTCGATATATATATATATATATATATATATATATATATATATATATATATATATATAAATATATATATATATATATATATCAATACTCAGACACGTGATTAACGTGATTTAAGCTTTGCGCATTAAAATCTGACAATACTCCTCGAATTAAGACATGCATATGAAATAGCGCGTCTTATTTATCATTTAAAGAGTGTCGATTAATTCTACATTAAAGGATTGTGAAACGCCAATTCTGGCCATATTCTCCACTAAACATGACGTTTGATGTCCGCTAAACTTGACATTTTGTATCTCTGTCATATAATTCTCAGTATCTGACACCATTCGTATTCACCCCTAGGCGCATGAGGTGTCAGGTCCGAGGGGAAATACGTGTAAGCGAACGATTTGCTGTGTGCATGACCTATATAGTATGTTATCTCTGATGTCAAAAAAGCAAACACGTGAGACGGCGCAAGAAGCACTCTTCTGCGGCCTCTACGACCCCGGCCTGTCCTGCGGCACTTACTGACTTCCAATCCCCGGCCTCTACTGCGGCATTTAGTGCCTTCCCACCATCGACCTCTACGGCTATTGTGGCATTTACTGCCACCCCACGACCGACCCCTATGGTCACTGCAGCATTTATTGCCTCACCACCCTCGTGAGGTGTCAGGTTCGAGGAGAAACGCAAATCACTTCCCCTAGGCGCATGAGGTGTCAGGTCCGAGGGTAATCGCATCACACTTTTTCCCCTAGGCGCATGAGGTGTCAGGTCCGAGGGGAAATATGTGTACGCGAATGATTTGCTGTGTTGCATGGCCTATATAGTATGTTATCTGTGATGTCATTCTATGAATGTTATTAAATTCTTGAAAACTTTTTATCTGGCTTGACTATTCCACTTAAGGATCGTGACATTGTCATGAATTGATGACCCAGAGTATGTGAGTAAATGCCCCAAAACACCTGTCCACACTGTCTGTTTTCTCCTTCTTTTTCTTTCAGCATTGTTCCCCTCCTTTTCTTTCAGAGCCAGAGCTGGAACTGGAGCTAAAATGCAGCAACGAAAACAACAATGACAGACGGGCAGAAAGACAGATGGAGGACTGGAATGGACAACAGAACAACAGATGGGCCGGCCTGGCGGCGGACCGCGAGGGATATGGACGTGTGTCCATCTCATTCGTGGCCCGTAGGCAGGTATGCTTGTCTGTCGAACAGACTGACAAACCAATCAACAAATGGACAGACTGACGGACAACTCTGGGCACAGCAAGCTGCTGGAGTACGCTTAAGCAATGTACTTGGCCCCACTTGCTCAGTCTTCTCGGATGGGACTTTAAATTGAGGTCCCGTCATACAGTGCCCATCACTGTGTGAACGTGAGCTAGGGTTAGGTAGGCAAGAAATTTCGGCATAATCAAAGTAAACCGGATGCTGAATGGATCCCTCCTCGGATGGAACCACGCAACATACGGATTACAAAACCAAAACCAAATTGCTAGAATTAGAATCTTTCGGAATTTTCGATGGGACTATGGAGGGATGTAACCCGGATGACTGATCGAGTTCGTCCTCGGACGGACACAGTCACCATACGGGCTACCTAATCAATCAAAATCAAACAAGTGCGCGCTGGTGCCTGCTCGGATGATGGCCAGAAGACCAAATGGGTCCCAGGACCCGAAAGACCCCACACCCCAACCTCCCCACTCCCCCCCCCAAAGGGGCGGGAGGTCTCTGACCTAAGGCCCCCCACAAACCGACGTCACAAGAATTCACAAGAATTCAACAGAAACCATAAAGGCCAGGCGTGAGTCTAGACCCTAGCATTGGGAACTAGCATATAAACGCCTCAAATATTACAACAACACACCATTCGTATTCTCGCCAGATCTCCTACGCTAACGGGAGCGCGATAGCTTCTCGGCATAGCGCGAAGCTGCGGCTCTATGGATAGATTGTATTTGACACGTAAGGTCAGCAATTGCGTTGAGATAAAAACAAATCCTATTCTAGTTATTGATCGATACCTATCATGAACTGAGAGAAAATAAAGTCAGAATGGTTTCTGATAATATATGGAACGCAGTCAATCAAAATATTGACTAAGCACAGTATCACTGAATCAAGTCGTATCTGTTCAAAGGGACAAGAATCAGATCAGCGCCTTATTTGCATAACAAGTACATCATCCACAGGCCATCACGCGAGAGAATATATGTCTAGTTTACCACTTGGCTGACACCGCGGCTCCACTCTTCTCTTTACACTGAACTGAATGTATCAGACAAGATACGGGATATAATATAATTTCGGATTTCTGTGGGGAATTTGATCTATGACCTTCGTTTTTTCCTTGATTGCATATATAAATCTAGTTTCTAGATGACTTATAGTTTCGAAATGCAATGACCTCGGAATGCTGGTAAGCCTTCTAATACGACCACCGTAATTCGCTAGGCATTATAAATAGGTGGCCTCTTAATACAAGTGCCCAGCTATGATATACACCCGCTGAAGCTGAATCAAGTTTCAATCACGTGTCATGAACAACCCACCATCAGTTTGCTCCAAGAATGTTCTCCTGGGCAGGGTTGGTTTGCAAGATATGATTATGTAACCACCCACTTATCAATCACGACACTGGGGCAAAGATATGACGCATCCCCCCACTCAGATCAGAGACACATACATACATCCCCTCACTCAGATCAGAGACACATACATATAGAAATGACTCTCTCTCTCTCTCTCTCTCTCTCTCTCTCTCTCTCTCTCTCTCTCTCTCTCTCTCTCTGTTTGATAAAGCTCTCTTTCTCTCTCTCTCTCTCTCTCTCTCTCTCTCTTTCTCTCTCTTTCTCTCTCTCTTTCTCTCTCTCTCTCTCTCTCTCTCTCTCTCTCGCTCTCTCTCTATAATTACATGATGATAACTATTTTATCTTAACCTAACCGATAATTGTGAGATTCGTTTTGCGCGTGTTGGCATCGATTTATATACTTTGAAACATGAGTTATCAGAATCGCATTTTCAAAGCAATTATGCAGCTAAGCTGTTGAATATTTTAAAAGTAATTTGATTGGATGTTGTTGCAGCCTGTGACAACAACATCACCCAGTTAAATTAGTTTCTAAATATTCAACAGGTTGCCTGTATAATTTTCTTGAAATTGCGTCGGTGAGTTTAGGGATTTATCGATCTCAACACGAGCGAGGTGTGGGTGTAGCTTAAGTAGTGATGTGCTGGCCGTAGCTAAAACTGAAACCGTCCATTGGTACTAGAGCTATTTTCTAATCACTCATTTAATATGTATGACTGACGTATTCTGCAGCTGTAGTATTCGAAACATCATACCTGCAATCAGACTTCTTCGCATTTGGCCACTGTGTGTTGTTCTCGGCCAAATCTAGAGCTTCCCTATTCTTGACCTGAGTCTATCAAGTTCTGTTTTATTGAGGTCACCTCGCAGCATACTTAACAGATGTATGCAATAGCGTCCTCTCGTTGCTTTATAGTTGCTGCCTACCATTAATACGAATTCCAAGGCTCTCTCTCTCTCTCTCTCTCTCTCTCTCTCTCTCTCTCTCTCTCTCTGTGCTGGTGTGATTTCCTTAGCACATGACCAAACGTGAACCATCTTGGTTGGGAGACTTTTACCGACAGCAGCGATGTATTGCACTTCGTGTATAGTTCATCGTTGGAAATTATGCTGTCTGGCCATCGGTGGCGATGGTGCGGATGTGTTTGCGGTAGCATGAATCAAGTTTATCTAGACCTGCCTTTGGAGCTCCCAGCTATTACAGTTATACAGAATCGAGGATACGCAGGTTGCGATGTATAAGCACAGTCTTTTTGTAAAGGGCATCTTTGATCTACGAATCCATAGCTTCCAGAAAGACTAGAAATCTATGTTCCCCATGACGCAGCGTACAGCTATGTCAGCAGTACTAGGATTTTACATTTCCTTCATGGTTCCCCGCCACGGAGTGGATCGTCATTTTCTTTAGTGTCATGTTTTTTCGATATGTATAAGCTGGTCAACTCGGGTGGACTCTGTTTTCGATTCATTCATAAAACATTTTTAATTGTTTTAGTTTGCTTGCAGCTATCAGGTAGTAGGTAGTCCGTCAATGCGTTTCTTTTCCTCTCCTATGAAGTTCATATCGTCGGTATATTCCATCTCCTGTGGCATCATATGTAAATATGTATTTTTATTTTGTATTGACGCACTGGCAACGTGCGGCTTCAATTTCCATGTGATAACTTAGCCGACAGTCATGCTTGTATGTATGTATGTATTTTTATTTTATTGACGCACTGGCAACGTGCGGCTTCAATTTCCATGTGCTAACTTAGCCGACAGTGCTGCACCCGTTAGTTTAATTTGTTGATCACCATCTCCCGGTCGGGGGATCGAACCGCCATTCTGCAACTCCGCATAGCATCAGCAACCAGGCATCTTTCCACTGGACCACCGCACCAAGACTAAAAGTCAAGGATTGGCCGACCAGCTTTCACATGTCTGATATACTGACACACTGACGATTCATATGGGACTATCTGTGGATGCATCTGTCACAATCAATCCTAGGCTTTTACGCCTATTGTACTCTGACTCCAGCACGGCTCTGGCAGTATATGTATTTTTATTTTATTGACGCACTGGCAACGTGCGGCTTCAATTTCCATGTGCTAACTTAGCCGACAGTGCTGCACCCGTTAGTTTAATTTGTTTTGACTTGAGTATACCTAATCCTGCTTTCTTGAGGTCACCTCGTAGCACACTTAGCAGATGTGTGCAATGAGGTCCTCTCCTGGCTCTGTATTTGCTGGCTCCGAGTAGGGCGAATTCCATGTCTCTCTCTCCTGGTGTGTCTTCTGGCATCCTTAGCACATGGCCGAACATGGACCATCTTTGCAGGGCGACTTTTACAGACAGCGGCGGCGTATTACACATCTTGTATAGTGCATCATTGGAAATTATGCTCTCTGGCCATCGGTGTCCAGTGATGGTACGTAGGTGTTTGCAGTGGCAGGCGTCAAGTTTGTCTAGAGATGCCTTTGGTGCTGCTCAGCAGTTACAGTTATACATCATCAAGGATACGCAGGTTGCATTGTATAAACATAGTCTTTTTTACCAAGGGCATCTTTGATCTACGAATTCACAGCTTCCAGAAGGACTGGAAAGCTATGTTCCCCCATGATGCAGCGTCCAGCAATGCCAGCAGTACTGCAAAGCAGCGAGCCCAGGATTTTACTTTTCCTCCATGGTTCGCCGCCACAGAGTGGATCGTCATTTTCTTTAGTTTCATGCTTTGTAGATAGGTATATGTGGGTGAACTCTGTTTTGGATTCATTCATAAAGAGATTCTCAATTTTTAGTTTGCTTGCAGCTATTGGGAGAAGTTCTTCAAGGGGTTTCTTTTCCTCATCTATAAAGTCCACTTCGTCGGCATATTCCATCTCTAGCGGAATGCCCAGTATTGACACCGGGGAGTTGGTCTTGTGGAATTTTCCCGCACGGATTTCAACGCAGCAGTCAGGTAACAGGTGAAGAGCACAGAGGATAGACCATCTCCCTGTGGGGAGCCGATTGATGGCTCAAATCCTACAGACATCACTGACTTGACTCGTACTCTCAGCTTGGTGTCTGCAAGCAGTGGTCTCACTAGTCATAACTCATCTTCATTGCAACTGGCCTGTCGTAGTGCTTCTAGTATTTGTGAGCGCTTAATTGTGTAGAAGGCTCGGGACATGTCAATGCCCATTTTGTGGAAATCCCAGTGTGTGGACATGACTACTGACACAAGCATACGTTGAGTCCATACATTGTCTGCGCAGCTGCGTCCACGTTTGAAGCCACTTTGACATGATCTGGTGAAGTCGTCGATCTTGTCTCGGATACGGCATAGAGTAACATTGGATAGGATTTTCCGTATGCTGTTAAGGAGCACAATGGGCCGCAGCTAGGCTGGGGCCCAGATGGCTTCTTGGGCTTGGGTAGCGCGATAAGGATGCCTTGGCCTACAGCGTCGATGGCAAGGTGGTGCATAAAAGCTGAATTGATTATGCGCGTGATCGATTTTGAGATAATGTCACTTGCATATTTGAATAATTCATTGCTCATGCCATCATGTCCAGACGCACGTCCATTTTTCAGGGCTTTAAGTGCCTTTTCAACCTCTGCTGTATTAATTGGTGTTAGTAATGGCCTGGAGTCTCCTGAGAATAGGTGCAACGGATCATCATCGTGCTCAGTGAACTGTTCCTTGAACCATTCGCGAAATGCCTCGGCTTTGCCATGGTCAATCCTGATAACGTGTCCTTCAGAGTTGTGTACAATTAGTGGTGGTGTGTAGTCAGCAACTCTCAGGGCTCGGGCTGTCCTAAACATTTTGTGGCAGTCATCCGTGGCAGTGATTTTATCTGCTAGGGCGTCTGCTTGTTTGATAGCAAGATCTTTTAAGCGTTCACTAATGTGGTGCAGAATGTTTAATGCGTTCTTGGCATAGTTTGGTGCGATCTTCACTTTGGCCACTTTGATAAATGCGCAGACGTAACGCTTTCTGTTCTGGTAACAGTTTTACTACGAGAGGGTCGTCAGTATACCTAGTTCTGTTGTTTTTAGAACGCCTATGGTGCTAGTAGCTGATGATTCCATAAATATCAGTATTTTGGCTAGGGCTTCGGTTGGATCGGAGCTGACGTCGATGTTAGCTATTTGCTCCCCGAGGGCCTTTTGCATGACATTTGAGTATAAGTGTCGCTAATGAGCTTGGGTAAGTTGTAGGTGACTCTACCCTCTTTCCTGGTGTGGCGTGTACACATTAGGTACAGCTGGTTCATATGGAGGCGTGTAATGACTGGCTTATGGTCAGAATTGAGGTCTGTGCCTCCATAGGAACGAGCATCCCGAAGTAGGGGTTTTGCTGCTGTCCTGCATAGTATGAAATCTATTTGGTTGAAGACACCTTTTGCAGCCTTAGAACCTCTTGGGGCTTTGCGATCAGCAATGTGTCCAGTCCATGTTGTCCGGTGGCGGCATGGGTGTTTGAAAGCCGTATGTGTGGCAAATAGGCCATTGGAACTAAGGAATGCCACCAGTGCATCTCCATTGCTGCTGCGTGTGCCCTCTCCATACGATCCCATGCACGAGTCAAGTCCTGAACTTTTGTCAACAATGCCGAGTTTACACCACACACGAACAGTTGCCATCTAGCTGGGATAGTAATGGCGGAGCTCAGTTCTGCATAGAATGAATCTAACATAGCTGGATTCTCTTTGCCCCTTTCGGTAGCTGGCCCATATGCATTGACTATGCGACACTTAGTGGTGGTGCGATTTCGCGTTGGTATAGCCAGGTCGATAAATGCAACGCGATCACTGACGTATCCAAAACTAATAACATCGTCCAATGCCCTTGGTCCGATTACGAAGCCTAATCCACGGTAGGTGGCCTGTTTTTGTTCCATGAGTACTAGCGTATGGCCTGTCTAAAGTTGCTGCTCTGAGTGTTTAGCTACTTTAGTCTCTTGAATGCGTGTGATATCGATTTTATAGTGTTCATAGTCTGCATCTAAGGTTTGCCTCTTTGATGTTGCAGTCAGACCACGTACATTCCACATAGCTATGGTAAGCTCTTGAGAAGATTGCGTTGTCCGAGGATGTCAAGCACAGTTTCTTGTTAGAAGGTTGGACATAGTCAGAGTTGCCGCTGTATGCGGATGTCAGTCCGCAATCCTTGATGACTTAGTTTCCCAACAAAGTTGGTACTTACAGAGGAGACCGGCGTGGAGGTGTCATCTCCCTCCCCCACCACCCCCACCTCGTGGCATCATACCCAGCATTTAATAGGATCCTATTGATACCACTTTGACTTAACACCCATGCAGGTATTCATGGATTATGCAATGAATTGTACTGTTAGCATACCATATGGATTTAATATATGACTGAAATTATCGAAACGAGAATGCAACCCTGAATGCTATCTGAGACAATCATTGATAAATCCATTTTGGCTATACACCACCATCTCGAGCCAACTTCCACCCATACTTCGCCCGTGTTGGGGTTGACGCACAAGGAGCCTGAATCTCAATTTCCATCGACCGCTCCTTGCGCTACCTGAATCTCAATTTCCAGAAAAATATACTGGTTATCTGTTGAATACTTTAAAACTAATTTGACTTGGTGCTGATTCTTGCTATGGCAGCAACACCGCCCAGTTTAATTTGTTTCAAAATAATCAACTGAATGTTTATTAAATAGGAAAGGCATACCAATTTGACGGGCTGCTACGTATTTATGACGGATTTAGATATGCCCTTCGTGGCGTATTTAATTTTGATGTCAGCATTTCTGTCACTTACTTGATTATGACGTCATATGCTTGAATGATAAACTGGATTCCTCTATTCCCTGGACATGGAGAACTCACTGTATATTTAGACTATTATGGAATCCATTCCGAAGTCCTCCATTCACTCAGTAATAATACTGATGAATAGTCTGGACTGGTGAGATACATAGCATAGTATTCAGTTGGCTACATAGGACATACGTAGGAAATCAATGTAGATAAGGAGTACTTGACCCTCTAGTTATAGAGTAGGAATGCAGTTAGATGCAAGCAAGTACGCTAAGAAGCTATTGGTTTGGGTGGCGTGTGTCACGTGACAGTCTCTGATTACAGGTGCCATTCACGCCATATCTAGGCCGGTTTTCTTTCGGTCTATTAGTAGTCAAATCCTCAGTTTTACACTGGTACACATTTATATTCCTGGTTAGAGAGAGAGAGAGAGAGAGAGAGAGAGAGAGAGAGAGAGAGAGAGAGAGAGAGAGAGAGAGAGACAACAAGGAGTGGAGATTGCCTATATCTTCAGCGATCGCCAGTTATGAAACCAAAGACGCGGTCTCTGGATAGCCGGTTTCACAACTCGGCACGGTACTGTCTGAACTATCGCCTCCACAAGGATTGACCATTGTGGAGTCCCATTGTTTAGCATACTGTTTACACTAGCGTTAAGATCATATGCGTGAATCTAGTTCCAGTGGCTTTAGTTTAAAGATCGATTTTCTAATAAAATTCATAATTCTGGGCTATACGGCATCTGCCGAATAATTAAATGTACAAAATCTATTTGCTCTCGCTATATTTGTTTAATACACCATTGACGTGGTACATCCGTTTAAATCGATTCTCGTTCTGTTGGAATCGAGGAACTACAGTCAGTCTCGCTGTATTGAAAATAGACATTGTTTATATAGTCTTTGATTGGAACTGGTCGAAATTCACATCAACGAATCAAAGACATTGCCATCTGTAAACATAAAACGAAGACTGACGGCTTCCTATTGTATACTACATCATGATTGCTACAAGGTGACTGCTTTATACAAATTAGTTATTGCATTCACTCGTATGTTTACATTTGCTACCGTTAAAGAAACAACATGACATGGCATTTGTAAGTTACTGTTATAATTAACTTTGCTTGTTACCAGCTAAATATCTCAGCGTAGACAGCTTGCTGGAAGAATGTAATTGGTACTAATGATGAGGCTATATAGTCCCGTAAATCACCATTGCCTAGCGTGACATTCACAATAGAAAGTAATTGCCGGTTCAAACATGTGCGACGAAATGAATGACATGAATCGCTTTAGACAGTTTTAGACAGTAGTGTGCAACACTTAGAATATATACTCTTTAATAGAGCGTTTAACAAAGTTGCAGTAACTCAAGATAATAATATTTTACGCAGATAAAGTTTCATTTTCCAAATACGCACGTAGAGGGCCTATTCACACACGCACGCACAGGCAAACAGACAAACATACAGGCCCGATCGAAATATGGAGCAATAGTAATTAAGCCGCGTTGGGCAATACAATCCTGATAAATGCCGCTACATTCCGTACCAGAGCAATCATATCGTCTTGTATATAGGCCTAATACATTGCTGAACTACAACTGCCTTATATTATTTTGCAATTTGGGGATGGTTGTTGTATTCTGATGGGCATGTAGCTTTTAGTCAGATTATAACCACATATAGATTGCTAATATAAGAGACATTGGAGTGAAATTACGAAGGTTCGGTTCAGACATCCATCGGTCAGAATGTCGACAGATCTTAGCTGCACAAATAAGTGTTTGGCAGACGAATACACGTGCGTACAAATGAACCTATTCAAATACACTTTGACAGTGTAAAACGTACTGGCTCCATTCATACGCGCAGTGCTTTATTCAGTGCATCGTAAGAGATGTGGTGGTTGGTGGGAGGTGTAGTCCTCTAAATATTATAATGATCAGAGAGATGAGAGATTGGGCCTGCGCATTTTCTCTGAGGACCAGCGAGCAATTTCTAAGAGAATTGGAAGACACCCGAACACAACTGTATCCAATAACAGGAGACGCGAGGCTGGAATGGCACTAAGTGTTTTTAAGAGAGACAAACTCTTAATTAATAATATATTGTATGATGCAACTAATCCTAGTCTCCCATGGCGTCAACATCGTAATACTTAATTACGCCGTGAAACATCAAATAGAAACAATGTAGCAGCTTTGCCAGAACGCCTTATAAGTAATAGGAATGACAGCAACACGCGACTACAGCCTTGCTTGTCACCACGTCATTGCTGCTACACACGGTTAGCTAGAATGGTGAAAACAGAACGATGATGATGATGCTGGTAAATATTGTTGATGATATTAGGAAGTACATACTGATAAAGCAGAATTGTTATATGAGTAGCTCGGTGTGCGGCTAACTGTGTTGAGTGATGAGTGTCTAATGTCTGAAACGAGTTGAATAAATATAATTTGTTAGAAACGGAGGGATCCAATCTGTCACTCAAGTACCCAATGTCAAAATCCATAGCGTCGCATGTGGACTGATGTCACAATCACTATGACGCCATTTAGCTCCACCCTGAACATCGATAAGTCCGTAAAGTGTATGAATCGTTTTTATACAATTAAAAAGGTCATTCGGCTGGGCGTTCTGGTGTGAATTGTAGCTGCTGTAGCAACGACCCCAGTCAATGTTAGTTTCAAGATATTGAACAGCTTGTTTCCATGGTTACCATGAAATTTACGTTCTGGAATTCAGGTTTCAAGTTTTTAAACCGGTGCCACACGACTAAAGGGCAGACGGAGCTTGACTGGAAATAGGCGGAATATGGCTATAAACGGATCTGTTAGATGTGTCAACGTATTTGTAGGACGCTGTATGTTTAAAACTCATGTGTGATCTGAATCATATTATTACTGTTTATTTCATGTAAATATTATATTATATATTTTTTTGTATATTTTATTTCGTATACTTTAAAGAATTTAATCGAAAATAAACTAAACTGAAACCAATATCAGAGCATATACAATTGACCAGCGATCGACTAGCAATTGCCCAATATCGTATGGCATGGTATTCAGTGCATATGTACATATGCCACTTGTTATGACTCTGTGATCAATAGGTTATTGTTTCATCAATTATATACCGGATACAGAAAAAGCTGATTTGCATCGGTTGGGTAGTATGATGGTATTTATGAAAAAGAATTGTGTTCCCGTATGGTACATTTGTAATCGGGCGTATATGGTTTTGTATATTTCATCAGTCAACATCTTTGTCAGTAATATTATTGATTGAATTTATGACCATGGAACAGATTTGATAATGGTCTAAATACACGTTGAGCGCTTCAGTTCATAGGAATTGTGCTATACAGAATTCATGGTAGCCTTCTGTCTTCGTTAACTCAAGCCTTGCGTTAACTACATGTGGTATGTTATATATATGACTGAATTAAAATGTATAGGTTCATTAGAATAGATTAGAAAAATGGCATATTAATATTGATCGGGAATCAATAAATTTGGCCACCAGTGGTATTATCAACTTGAAAGTTGGACACGGTGTGAAATCATTCATGTTAGATCTAATAATAATAATAATAATAACAATAATAATAATAATAATAATAATAATAATAATAATAATAATAATAATAATAATAGTAATCGTTATTTAGTGAGGGTAAATCTTCAAGTACACGGCCTGATCTAACAGGCCCTCATTAACATATATACACATTTATTCATCTATGTACACACAAAGAAATTCTGACAGACTAATAGTTTAAATTCCGATATGACAGTAATTATTATTATTATTATTATTATTATTATTATTATTATTATTATTATTATTATTATTATTATTATCCTCATCATCATCATCATTATTATTATTATTATTATTATTATTATTATTATTATTATTATTATTTGAAACTCGCACATACACTCTACATCATAGACAGTTTCTCTCAACCACGCGGACAAACTTACACTCTACCTCACAAAACAACACACTGGCACGTACGCATGCACACACTTTTACGCAAATTTTGGGCTGCTTACTTAACCCACGTTTAGATGAGTGCATATGTTGGATTTGAAAGATGAAAGCGTTGTCGATTGTGTAATCTTTTGAGGTAGCGAGTTCCACATTTGTGTTGCACAGTATGTATAGCTGTTCTTACCATAGTCTGTTCGTATTTTTGGATGCTTTAAGTGCCCATAAGTTTTTGAACGCAGATTTAGTGTGTGCTTCGTCTATGGGTGTAAACATATTTTTAATGTGTTTATGTGTGAGGTTGTTTAGTGCTTTGTATGCCATTATATTTGTTTTTATAGCCATTCTCTCAGTTAACGACGTCCACTTTAGGGTGGCATATAATTGCTAAAGAGTTCTATATGGGACGTCTAAGATAATTGTTTCAACACGCTTTTGTAATTTTTCTAATTTACTTAAGAAAGTCGGTGTACCTACATAATAAACAAGACAGCAATACTCTATATGTGATAGTATGTATGCTTTGTAAAATAAGTTGAGTTCCCCGATATTCATGTACTGTTTGTTTTTCCTTAGCATGTATATAAGGGAGGCTATTTTGCTGCATATTTTGTTTACGTGTTGTTGCCAAGATAAATTCCCGTTTATGTGGACGCCTAAAGGTTTTGCATTGTCTACACTACCTAATTCTCCGTTATATATATATATATATATATATATATATATATATATATATATATATATATATATATATATATATATATATATATATATATATATATATATATATATATATATATATATATATGTATTTTAATTTCTGCATCATTAATCTGATTAAGTTTGTGTTTAGTGGATATTATTAATAATTTGATTTTGTCAGAATTTATAATCATTTTATTATTTTCACACCAGTTTAGGACAGACGCCATATCCCCAGACAGTTGTTCAGTTATATTTCGTACATTGTCAAAGTTACAATGCATAGTTGTATCATCGCAATACAAGTCTACATTGCTGTTAATGCCCATATGTAGGCCATTTACATAAAGGATAAATAGCAGAGGTCTTATCACAGAACCCTGAGGGACGCCTACTGTTACCGGTAAAAGCCTCGAAATCTTGTCAGAAATAGACACGTATGTCTGTCTTCTAGATACGATGCAAACCAATTTAGCGTAAGTGAATCAAATTTATAGATGGCTAATTTTTATAGCAGAATTTCATGATTTACAAGGTCAAAAGCTTTCCTGAAATCTATCATAATAGCTCTTATTATTACGATCTCGCCATTATCGACCGCGAATCGCCATTTTTCTATTAATTTTAATAATGCGGTTTCGCAAGAATGCTTTGGCCTGAAGCCGGACTGAGATTCATATAGTAAATTATATGTACTTAGAAATGTATATACATTATTATGGACGTGTCTTTCAATGATCTTGGACAAAATTAGTAGAATTGAAATCGGTTTGTAATTACTGATCTCGCTTTTATTACCTGACTTGTGTAAAGGTTTTACTATAGCGCATTTCCACATAGTTGGAAATACACCTGCGTCTATACTTTTATTAATAATGGCTGTAACTGATGGCGCGATAACTGATGCAGATAATTTTAGAAAATGGGCGTTCAACTCGTCATATCCTGCCAACTTATTCGTTTTTAAATTTGTAAGTTCTTTGTAAACGTAATCTACTGTTATTAGAGATATTCTAAACTCGATATCATTTGGCACTCTACTGTTAACATGCATTTTAAGATCATTCGATATCACGTGACTAAGGCCATTTATTAATTTTGCGAGATCTGCAGCGACTGTACTAAACTATTTATTGAACATCTTGCAATGTTGCGCTATGTCTCTAATGTCATTACCTTCGGAATTATATAACACTAATGGCATTTTACTAGATTTTGGGTTTATGTTTCTCATAATGGTCCATATATTAGAAGGATTATTTTTCCTTTCAGCAAGCTGTTTACCGAAATAGTTTCGCTTATCGCTTTCTATTAGGGACATTACTTTATTTTTAAACTCTTTGTATTTGACCACATCTTTTACTTTTTTGAAATAATCGCGATCTTTCATGGCTTTTAAAATACCCTCGTTAATCCATCCAGGTTGACAATACATTTTTACATTCGATGATAGGGGCGTGGTTATTGAGAATAGTGAGGAGCGTTTCATGCCATATTTAAAGAGCTTCATTTGGGTCACTTATTAAATTAATCAGTTCCCAATTACATTGTGATAAATTTTGAAGGAATTTAATATTATCAAAGTTTTTCATGCATCTGTATTTTTCTAGTATGGTGAGTGTGAGTTTTGTGAGTGACGCTTTTCCGCACAGCAAATACAGGAAGGTGGTCTGCTAGGGCTAACTCGCCTACGCTTACTGAAGTGATTTTACTTTTGTCGGTGACATATACATGATCTATTATGGTGGCTGTCGTTTCTGTGATTCTAGTGGGCGTGTTAATTAGTTGTTGTTGGTATAGTAACTTGAAACCAAATGTTAAGATCGCCTATTAAAACAATATCCGTGTTATGTGAATAGGCCGCCTCAAGCAACGATTCGAATGCATCGATCCAGCTCGCTGGTGAATCTGGTGGCCTATAAATATAACCAAGCAAGAAAGGTTTTGTTTTATAGGGCGTGACATCGAGCCATAATGCCTCCAAGTCATCTGTTTCTAATTCTAGCCTTCTACAAGAGGACTGATTTTCTTTAATAAAAACTACGATGCCACCGCCGCAGCGATTTGGCCGATCCTTTCTCTCGATGTTATAACCGTTGATAGCTATCTGATTATCAGTAATGTTAATTCCTACAGTTTCTGTTGTACCAAAAATTTCAATTTCCTTTGTAGTTTTTTCCATAACTATTTTCAATTGGTTTATTTTGGGCATTAGGTGTTGTACATTTAGATGCCCTATGCGTAAGCCTTTTGTATTTATATTGAATGATGGGAAATCATACTGCTTTGTTAATTTGACAAAATTGGGACTACATTTCCATTGGTCAAGCGGGTCCCTAGCAATTCGGTGTGAGAATATATCATTTTCACCTTCACCGAAGCAATATGATATAATATTGATGAAATTAAGGAAATGTACTTGAACCATATAACTGAAAATATTAACGTATTCCATACATTTATCATTATTATTCGCTATATTATTATTATTAGTAGTAGTATTATTATTAACGCCATTGGCGCCCTCAGCATCAGAAAAATTAGCAGTAGCAGTTGGCAATAGGATTTGATGATGAATCAGTAACTGTGTGGCCATCCTCTATTATGGCATTGCTAATTGTGGCATGAGCATTATTATTATTATTATTATTATTATTATTATTATTATTATTATTATTATTATTATTATTATTATTAACGCCATCGGTGTCCTGAGCATTAGAAAAATTAGCAGTAGCAGTTGCTAAGACAATAGGATTTGATGATGAATCAGTAACGGTGTGGCCATCCTCTATTACGGCATTGCTAATTGTGTCATCAGCAATATCATTCAGCAAATCGAATCTGTTACTGATTGACACATTGTAAGTAGGTAGTGTACAATAGACAGATACAGAATTATTATTATTATTATTATTATTATTATTATTATTATTATTATTATTATTATCATTCTAGTTCAGGTAATTTGGCCATGTAGCATCACGACTATTTAATTTGCAGTGTTTGCTTAGAGTTGGCACTTCTTCCTGGCCGAACCATTAGTGTCCAGGACATCGATTTTCTTTGTGTCCGTAACCGTTACATTTGTAACATATCGAATCCAGATATCAAACTGGGTGCTTTGAACTGCTGAAAATCCGGATGAAATGAACAAAGGTATGAAATCTACAATGGGCGTATGCTATTGATGACTCGTCTGACATGATGCTCATACCATTAGCTCGTGCCAATAAATATATAGATTTCGACTAATTAGACAATGGAGACATCTAGATTAGAGCTAGCCCACCCCACCCCACTATGGCAGCAACAGCGCCTAGTCAAATTAGTTTCAAAATATTCAACATAAAGTGTATTAAGTAGTAAAGACATACAATTTGTACAACTTGCCGGACTATTATTAATCGTTTATGACGGACTAAGTCACGCCATTCATGGCGTAATTGTTATGACCTAAGCCTACATGTGACGTAGTTGATCATGGCGTCATATGATTGACTGAGAGACTGGATTCCTCTATTATGCTCACACTTAAATATGCTCACAGTCTGTGGCGGCCATTCTAAAAATGCACTTCCTTGCAATATATGTATATGCAACCCTAAATGTGCATACGACAAGCAACGGATATAATTGTTAGTAAAAGCTAGTTCATCAACATGCGTGGTCTCTTGACGTGAATAAACCTATCACGTGATGGACCTTTTTATCAATATAGGAGTATGAGTTGATTTGGTGATAAATTCTGAGCAGTCTAGAAATGTCGATTATTTCCGATGATCACGGCAGAGAGCAGCACGACTATGTTTGAATGTGAACAACATATTACGCAAGAGTTTTGTATTGGCATGGTTGATGCCACCCATATCCGCCATGTCGTAATAAATTTGTAGATGGATATACATTGTAGCTTCTAGAAAGAAGAGGGTATTTGTATAAGAAATAATAAAACGAAAATCCATTCATTATATTCGCAATCCGTCCCCGCGGAACTAGTGAGTCTGTTTTTAATTTGTCAGCATCAAAATGCGCGCAGGTACGCACGCACACACGCGCGCACGTGTAATAACCGCCGTTTGAATATGATGTATTATGTAATATGAGTCTGGCAGCTGTAGATTAGGAACAGGACACCAAATTCTTGAGTTTGTGGGGGAAAATGAGCCTGGAAATAATGTTGCGTTTTTCTTGGCTAGAGAAACATATGTAGAGTCCTTTATTAAAAATTCCCTCTGGTAAAGATTTTTATGAATGTTTTTTATTAGGCGACATCAGGTGGAGGTTGACCATAGAACAAAAGAGATAGGGGTATGAAATTCTAAAACTTTCAGACTTCCTGGACAAATAGTGTCATGAAATTTTGCTTGGATATGTACAACTATATGTCGTAGCTAATAATATATGTTATACAAGTATTGACATCTCTTATCCTGTCTAAATCCATGATGGCCGCCAAAATAGCAGTGAATCTTAAAATCGAAATATATGTTGCAATATCGCCTAAATCCAAGATGGCCGCCAAAATAGCAGGGAATCTTAAAACCGAAATATATGTTGCTATATCGCCATACACCTTTTTATTATATTTTTCAGCTCAAATATGTCAATGGAAGACTAATCACAGCCTGACGGTGGACACCTGAGTTCAGCAGAGAGAAATTTTTGCTTGCATCTTAACACACCGTACACTAGTATGACACAACCTTGAGTGCCATCTGAAAATCCGACAAGACAGGAAAACCCGAAAAATTCCGGAAATTCCGAAAGCCTTTTACAGCGTGACAAGGTGGGAGGACGAGGGACTGCACATGTTTTGCCGAACTGCACGGATTGGGCGTGCGTGCGTGCGTTGCATGCAACTATGGTCACCCGTACTCGATATTGCCGATACTACTCGCTGGGAGTTATCGCTAAATAACAGTCGTGCCGTGGATGATTCTATGGTGTGTGAATTCACCTGTCCAGACAGTATATATCTATCAATCTGACGTAATATGACGTCATAATCAGCTAAGCGGCGTGTAGGAGGACGTCATAATCATTACGTCATAGATGATTTCATTAGGCCCGTCTTTAGCTCTTAATAGTCCGACACGTAGTACGAATTGTATGTCTCTACTATTTAATAATCATGCTGTTGACTATTTTGAAACTAATTTGACTGGGCGCTGTCAACTTAGTTTCAAAATAATCAACAGTTTACTTGTATAGTTTTCTGGAACTTGATAGGCAGGGTGTTCAGAGATCGGTGGATCCCAACACGAGCGAGATCCCTTATTCATTATCTTCTAATTCATGTCTTCCAAACGGGGTTATCTGCCATTTTCTGAGCAGGCGAAGTGCGCAGAAGCAAAGATTAATTACACAGACTATGGATTTAAAGTCGGAAGGCATCTCATACTTAGATAATCTGAGAAAGCTCATATTTCATTTAGTGAACCAACCGACTTACACTGAATTGCGCGGAATCAGAACATATCGATTAATTCCAAGTCAAAGTGATTTCACTTATTAGTTCATGAAATACATAAGAATGCGTTTCAGAAGGCCGGCAGACCCATACGCTATCATACAGAGAGCATATGTCGGCTAGGTAGCGGTCAAACAAGATATCAGCAAGTGTGTGACTTAAAGATTCGTTAAAAACTACATCGTGACATATTGATAACTGTGAGGCTCCCGGAACTAACTATGAATCCAATTAGGCATTAGCGGTTTTGGTGATATTAAGGATGAAAGACATACCTACAGGCTATCTGCTTCAGCTAAATCCCGTCGCCACGTCATATACGATAAATAACTCTTTTAGCGTCCTTTTCCGGAATTATCAGTTCTGACACGGACATTCGAGTAAGGCTGTCAATCAATCAGACGGGATGGCATCACCTTTAAATTGACGACTCTATGCATGGAGTTTAAGATTTATTCTGTATTAAGTGACCACTTTAATGAGGTAATATGCCTATATGTCCCAGATGTTGTAAAATCGTGCAATAACTACCAGTATGATAGCCTATCATGAATGTCACTGATTTCATAACATCATACAAACAGGAATCAGCTATAGATATAATTGCATATTGGAATTAAATCAATCAGCTGTATCCGTATTTAAATCCTTAGCATATGTATCTACATTTCCTGGCCATTAAATTATTTCCGATGCATTACCTGTTAAAGTGGCATACTGCTTTGAAGGTGAAATTGTTTTGCATACACTTGTAGGTTGGTGTTACTTGCTCAATGTGTTAGCAACTCTCATTACTAATAACCACTTGACAGTCTGTGTTGATAAATGTGTGAATAACTCTGAAAACTCGTAACCACTTAGAGACCAGGTGTTCCTAAATGTGTGAATAATGCTGAACGTTCGAAGATACCTAGATATCAGTGGTTGCTAAAGATGCTAACAAATCCCACGACTGATTGTCACCTGAAAGCCAAATGCTGCGATATATGTATAGAATACGCAACTAATCACCGATCAATACTGCCACAAAGACCAGCAACGGGACAAGCTCGTCCTCTTCTGTCATGAGACTACAGGCGCAACGTAGAGAAATATTTTCCACGTTTAAAAGAAAGATCACAATTTATCACTATTGCACCAGGGTATATCTGCAATTCGTTTACATCCCTGCAATGATGATAGTCAAAAATACTATGTTTTTTAGAACGTACTTTGGAATTGATTGAGCTGCATCAATCATCTGCCACACTTTCCCAAAGGCAATGCATTTTTCGGGTTATAAAAAGATGTTTACTTCAAGGTTATGCAATTCATATCCTTGAACAGAGTCTGATTAGCTGCCAAGGCTAGAATATCTCAAACTATATTGCAATATCTGATTAATAAGAGTGTCCCAAGCAGATGGGTGCCGATATTAATATCGATAACCGTTAGACAATCTCTCTCTCTCTCTCTCTCTCTCTCTCTCTCTCTCTCTCTCTCTCTCTCTCTCTCTCTCTCTCGCTCGCTCTCATCTCTCTCTCTCTCTCTCTC